>LNAC01000040.1:2526858-2538454 GCA_002007465.1 Ailurus styani
CTCTCTCTGCCTGCCTCTCTGCCTCCTTGTGATCTCTCTCCCGCTGTGAAATAAATGAATAAAATCTTAAAAAAAAAAAAAAATTATAAAACAGATATTTTGAAATAGAATTCTTAAAAGTCCTTAAACCTAGGTAGTCTTAAAGAAATGTCTTCTATAAATCCATACAATCACAGTTGGGTTTTTTTTGTTTTTGTTTTTAAGTTTTATTTATTTTAGAGAGCTGGGGAGAGGGGCCACCAGGAGAAAGAGTCCTAAACAGACTCCGTGCTGTGCGCAGAGCCCCATTCGGCTCTACCTGGGACTCAGTCTCATGACTTTGAGATCACAACCTGAGTATGATGCTTAATGGACTATGCCACCTAGGTGTCCCAATCAGAATAGTTGCCAAACTATTGAAATTATTTTCATTTCCTGTCTTCACAGCTTCCAGAAAATAACTTCAATTTCCCTTGGTAATCTGGGCTATTTTAACAATACTTTCAGAAAAAAAAGCATAACTAAAGATTGAATCAATTTACTGCATTTAAAGAAATTTTTATATTTCTTTAAATGAAAAAAGCTTAGATAAATGGAAGGGGAGGGGTCGGTGTGAAGAAGGCTCAGGCCTGAACTCTAGGTCTTTTAAGAAGCTGTAAGTAATCTGTACCGCTGGGAACAATCTTTGCAGACAACAGCTTCAGTTTATCTGAGATTTTACTGTTACAAAGCAGCCAGAAAAATTTTACCTGCTTCCTGACACCCAACTATCCTTTAAACACAAGGACACATAGGACAAGACACACACAAAACCCTTTATTCCAAAAGTGAACCGAGAGCTTATCCTTAGAATAATCAATCAGTCCAGATGATAGAATTATCATTTTATAATAAAAAGAATATATTAAGTAGGGGAGAGAAAATGTAGATAGGCAAATTTGAGAGCACAGGAAGCTACCTGGACAGTGAAAGGTAAATAGGAAGATGCTGGAAACAAACTTGAGCCAGCGCATTTGCCTTGGCTGTGCACAGGGAAAAGCATGTGTGTGGAACATGGAACACTGTTCTTTTCGGCTCGGTTCGTGATCCCAGGGTCCTGGGCATCGTGCTCCTTGCTCAGCGGGGAGCCTCCTTCTGCCTCTCCCATCCCCCTGCTTGTGTTCCCTCTCTTGCTGTCAAAATATTAAAAAATTAAAAAAAAAATAAATTAAAAAATGATCTTAAAGGAACTGAAGTCCCTGAAAAATTCATTAAGTACCACCAGACCAGATTATAAAATTAGATGAGGTTTCCTAAGGCTTTTATTTTTTCCCCTTATTTCAAAGGAGCCAATATCAAGGATTCCAAATATGTATTTTAACTTTTTGACTGTTTTCCTGTTTGTAACTATTAAAATACATTTGATGACACTTTCTGGGTATACTTTCTTAATACTGAGCCAGAATGAGTAAGTGAGGGTCTACTTATTCTAAAGCCCCGAATCAAACTTCAACAAAATGGTTTCTCTTAGAAATAGAGGAAATTATTTTATAAATTCATAACAAATTAACAGAAAAATAGAAATCACATTTAAGTTATATAGTAGGTCAAAGGGCATCAACATTTAATTGGCAAATTCCTGCCTAGCCATATTTTGGTTTCTCAACTACCATTTTGTTTTGTTTTGTTTAAAGATTTTATTTATTTATTTGACACAGAGAGAGATCACAAGCAGGCAGAGAGGCAGGCAGAGAGAGAGGAGGAAGCAGGCTCCCTGCTGAGCAGAGAGCCCAATGCGGGCCTCGATCCCAGGACGCTGAGATCATGACCTGAGCCGAAAGCAGAGGCTCTAACCCATTGAGCCACCCAGGCGCCCTCAACTACCATTTTGAAAGCATGTTCATTCTATCTCTATTCCAAAAGCCCTACTTCATCTTAGAAGTACAGTTGACAAGTTTGATAAATTAAGTACGAATGTGATTTTTATGCTCTGTGCTATAGTCACCTGAGTCTACCTATTATTTTCACAGAATTCCTTCATTTGTTAATATTCTCAGGAACTGAAAAATACTGAATTTTTTTAACAACTATTTAGAATCTTGCTTTAAAATTAAGTTCCACATCCAGATGTCATGTCTTTGCTACAGAACCAAGTTCTGTGCTTTAGAGTTAACACAAATGAGGCACAAGTTTTTGCCTGTTTACCCAATGTAGTTCTAGAAAATCCAAAATCCTGTTTTCCCAGATCAATTTTCCTAAAAATCCAGTAAAAGTTGACACTGCCCGATTTCAGCCACTAGGTGGTGATAACGCAAAGATCCACGTTTGTGACATTGTGAAGACAACTGGCACGTTAAAGAGACAATGTTTAGGCACTATTAACATGAGTTCATAGGCCAAATGGTAGGCAGTGAAAGAAAGTTCTGCCCACGTATTTGAGCAAGACTGCCTTTGTGCTGCAGTAAGCAGAGTAATGCAGTGCTTCTCAAGCTATCTGGTGAAGGGCTGGGTTTTTATTTTCAGACTGTTGTAGTGCCTAAAAAGACAGTAAAAATGAATTTCCAGACAAATGAAATAAAAACAAAGACATACAAAATACAAGCAAATTTTTTATTAGAGTCAACAGAAACAAAATTACTCCAGTAAGTTGCTTTAAAAGAAGCTTCTGAATGTTTCCTATCCATATCTGTACTTGACTAGTAACCTAGTGTTGGTAACCTGTGGTACGGGTTGGTAACCTGGTCTGAGGACTACTCTCTGAGTAACGGTGAAACCCTACTTCATAGTGTTTGCCATGCAGGCAACAGAACTGGTTCAAAATGTGGCTCCGTTACCATCAGCTGGGTAGCCAGGGAAAGACCATTTAACCTTCTAAGCCCCAATTTACTCATTTGGATTAAGAGAACTCAATGATAACATATCTAACCTCTCAAGAGGCACTCAACTGTTAGTAGAAACTGAATAACATAATTTATATATTAAACGGATTATCTCTGCTTCATCATCTTACTGACTAGTGTTTTTTCCCATGAACAGTGTTCAGTTGATCATCAAACATTTAAAGGACACTGAAACCTTGTCTGATGGCCCTAAATGGAAGCACAGCTACCTGAAGATCTTGACAAAAACTTGTCCCCTGTCTGAGAAGTGTACCCTCTTCTACTGAGCTGGCATCTCTACTGGGTGGAAGGACTACAAGAAGGGTAGAGGAGTCAGGGCGTGCCTGTTCACCCAGATGCATCTGCAGTAAGATAATTCTGTGTCCCCTGTGTTTGAAGAACTGCAGAAGCATTCAACTGACCCCTCAAAGGCTAGGGTAATACCCTAAAACCAAGGAAAGGCTGGCATGTAAACTGCATTAGGCCAGATCAAGGACGGCACTCTATAATTCATCATCATAGCAACCATTTACTGTAACTTTCCTATGACAAACACACATGGCTTCAACCTTTACGCCTGACAAGATGAATCATCTTAGAGAGAAGGACACTAAGGTTCAGAAATGCTCAGCTGCCTGAATCACAAAATGCCAGTTACTGGCTAATTCTAAAATGCTAGCTAGAAACTTGTGCTCTTTAACACTGTTTGTACCTCATCTAGAAGAAAAAGTGCTGCAGCTACAGTGTCCGAATTGGTCTTTAAGTGAACAGAACAAAACCAAACTACTAGACCTGGTCCCCAAAGTTACAAGAGCTGTCAAGTCAGTCTAAACCACCAAAAAATACTGAAAAAGCCTAACTACGATACCAGAAAAAAGTACCTCCCATCATGAATATGTCACTGAGGGTATTTAAAAAATCTTGGCACACCATATCCACAATTTAAAAAAATACGGGGTCCAAAGATCCTATACATCTAATATGTACTGTAATTCCTATTAACAAAGGCTTGGAGTTTGAAATCAAGATCACCTAACGTGCTCACTTTGGCCAGTGCAGTAAGCTTCAGCTTCTCTCTAAAAAAAAAGTCCTGAGATGATATGTGGCAATTCTGCCCAGGTGCATTTCTGTTCCAAGGCAGAAAGACCTAAGAAATCCACAAATGTAATCACCCCTTGAAAAACATATATGCTGGTGATAGAAAAAAGAGCAGAATTAAAATTTTATGAACCAGAGAGTGTTTTGTTTCTGTTAGGTAAAGGGATTTCTTCATAAGTGATTTTAATAAAAGGGAATTTCATAGGTAAAAACCAATATTCAAAATTATAAAACAAATAGAACTCTTTGTGTATAATCACTGCATCAAAAATTTGCAAGATACTGAACAGAAATTCCTTAGTTGATGAATGTGGTTTGAAGGGGTAATAAAATTTTTTTATGGCTAAAGCAAGAGTCTTATTTCCCGTTGGCCCAAAAACAGATGTTTCGTTTCCCAGATAGGTAGGTTCACCACTGTAAAGGAATATTCTTGTATAGTTGGTTTCTATCTTCTTGAACTCTGCTCCAAGTTCAGCCAACTTCTTATAAGTCCTTAACACAAATTTAGAACAGTCGTAGGACTCAAACCATGTGTCCGCCCCCCTTTCTGGGCTGGCTTGGACAGTCCATGTCTCGTAATAAATCCCCGTTTCATTGTCCCGCTTTACCCACTTTGCCATTTCGTTAAATGTGTTTCCTAATTAAAAAAAGAAAAATTAACTATGTGAGCCTCAAAGCTAATCAAATAGTTTTATGTAAAACGTTCTAACCTGACAATTAAGACCATGAATAAATAATAGTTTTTATTATTTATCTAAGTACTTATTATTTATACTAATAGTTCCAAACCTGCATCTCACAATAGGAGTCCAAGTTTAGTCAATTTCTATTCTATTTTTCAAGGCACCAGGTATTTCTGAATTGTAAACATTAGATATAACAGGTGTATAAAGCCTTACATACCAATTCTATAAACATTTAAGGTATAGTCAAAAGCAAAATTATACACATGCAGGAGCCCTCTTTCTTTTTTTTTTAGTATATGTGCTGCCGAAGCGAGCACAGGAGCCCTCTTTCTTTACCTGACTCAACAAACCTTGGATTCAGAGGCAAAAGAAAGAAAACAAGGAAAAAATTGAGGAAGAGATAAAAGTGAATGGGACAAAGGCAGTGTTAAGAATGGAGGAGGGGAGGGCACCTGGGTGGCTCACTGGGTTAAAGCCTCTGCCTTCGGCTCAGGTCATGATCTCAGGGTCCTGGGATCAAGGCCTGCATCGGTCTCCCTGCTTAGCAGGGAGCCTGATTCCTCCTCTCTCTGCCTACCTCTCTGCCTACTTATAATCTCCCTCTGTCAAATAAATAAATAAAATCTTAAAAAAAAAAAAACGGAGGAGGGGGCAATGCAGAACTTTTCTGACACATGCACAGTATGTATACAGAATGAATGGCAGCTGCGGGAATGGCTACTCTAGAAGGCTGGCCTACTAATATTACAAGAGAAAGTAATTACTGTACCCTATCCACCTTGAATATTTGTTATTTCCCTTTTCTCTCTATACTTGCAGCTGTTGGGATTCTGCTTACAACCACTCACTAACCATACAAGTTCTTCCAATGAAGCGACTAAAAAAGTGGAAGCATTTTTGACCAAGTTTGTGGATGGATGTGACTCCAGAACGTCTCACACTTTCCTAACATCTTGTACCAGACTAATCTCTCCAAAAGCTAACAAAACACCAAACTTGGCGTGGTTACAACCTCATCTGGGCATTTACAATGCATAATAGAGTTTGGCCCCAACATTTCACTTTATCACCTTGTGTGAACCTTTCTTAAGAGCTCCAACTTAAGTCTATGAAATCAATACTTCATGTCCTATAAAATAAAGAGTGGCTGCTTTGATCAATTTTATGGAATTAAAGTTGTGGAATAATATAAAGCCTGTTTTCTTAGAACTAGGGATACTGTTCTTAGTGTTCAACTTTAAAAAGTTACTGTTGTAATTAAGAGATAAGAATACTTCAAAAAACTGTAACATGAGAAAATATCAATGAACAGGATTAATCACAAAGCAGACGGGTAACTTGAAAGACTTAAGTACTAGCATATTACAAACTATTTTACATGAAAATGATCATTTGTTCATATCATACATTGATGTCAGGATTTTCAGATAATAAGATTGGTGGACAGAGAAAGGAGAAATGTGAACTGGCCTGGAATGAAAAGAGGAGTATGAACACTGAGCACGGTTAAAAGAGAAATGGACTTCGATATTGTTGGGATGGTTTGGGGCATATCAATTAGGAAGTAGAAAGGCAGATCAGATAACAGCATGGTGTACAGTTAGAAGATCCCCAGATGACATTTAAGACACTATTTTATCCCTGGTTCTACAACCAGATCTGTGACTTGAAGAGAGTGGTAGGTCATGCTACCTGGTTGACCCTCAATTCCTTACTTATTAAAGGAAGAAAAGTTTTTTCTCTTCCTCACTGAACTGTCAGATAACATGCTCCAAAAGGCTGTGCAAAGAGCTATCGAAGTGGAAAGCATCAGCAAGTTCTGTGGTTCGCTGAAGAATTCTTATCAAAAGGCTTTCATTCCAGATTATTTCCACTTTCTTGGAGAGCAACAATTATAATGCAGAGCTCTATGAATCATATGGGGAAGCTCCCTACCTCTAAGATGCAATGGTAGTCTCATCCCCACTCTACACATGAGGCAATGAGCCAATAAAATCAAAGTCACCCAAGGTCATGTACCAGTTTCTGATAAAAGCTCTGAACTTTCTTCATTACTACCCAACAATGCAACACATGAGGCAAAATTCTAAGGTGTGTCAGCAACTTTCCAATACATTCAAAAGAACAGAAAATCTGAGATAAAATATTTCAATTGCTCGAGGAGCCTCACATCTGTAAGATCACGTATATTTTGGGAAGCAATATAGCAAAGTTGTATGAAAATGGTCAATAGGGCTTCACTGCCAGGGTTGGAGTCCCACTTACTTATTAGCTGTGTGACTTTAACCACTTTGTGCTTCAGTTTCCCCATCTGTAAAATGAGGGGGAGGTGGAATGACAGTAACTATTTAGGGGGGTGGTTGTGATAATAAATGATATATAAAGCACTTGGAACTGCTGCTGGACCCAGAGTAAGTCCCCATGAGCAGTAGCTATTAAAATTTCTTTCTTTTTTAAAAAAGATTTTATTTATTCACTTGACACAGAGAGAGATTACAAGTAGGCAGAGAGGCAGGCAGAGAAAGAGGAGAGAGGAGGAAGCAGGCTCCCTGCTGAGCAGAGAGCCCGATGTGGGCCTCGATCCCAGGACCCTGGGATCATGACCTGAGCCGAAAGCAGCGGCTTTAACCCACTGAACCACTCAGGCGCCCTAAAATTTCTTGACGTAAAAACATGCTATCACTGAAAGTCTTTTTCCAGATATAGTTAACGGGACCTTTAATCAGTTATTTTGCCAGGCACTTTGTGGGTTTTCTTCCACTATTTTATTTAGAAAGTCCAATTTAACTGCAGTCCAATTTAACTTATTATTTCATTCATTAGTTTTTACCATGGAATAGAGGAGAGTCACTACTCATCATCGAAAGGTGATGCTTGGCATGGGTAATAGTTCAGGTCAAAAGTTATTGCTTCCAGAAGTACATTTTGTAAAGTGACCTCTAAAGAGTAGAACATGACTGAAATTCCTCAATGAAAATAACGTTTTTTTCATTTGGAATTTGATGCAATCGTCAATACTGCCATATTTTTGAAACTTACCTGACATGGTTGCTATGAGAACTAATGTCCCATTTTCCTTCCAGTGAATATCATCAATTCCTTCAAAAAAGCAGGCAGCTCCTTGATTACACCAGAAAGGGGCATTCATTTCAGGTCGGAGATGGGGAAATGTACAATTTCCAAGTTGGAAAAGTTCATACCATTCCATTGTGTAGTTCTTGCCAGTTAAAGTACTTTTGAATCCAATGGCATCATGCATAATTTTCTGTGTAAAGATCATACATGTATAAAAGCATTTGTGAAGGAACCACTGGTCCAGGAATCAAGTGGGAGAAAACGTAATATACCACAACTGTGTATAAAGTAGAACAACTGCTCAGCCATTCCTCTTCCACGTTGCTATTCTTGTGTCCACTCTGTGGCTCCTCAAATTCCAGGCCACTGCTGCCTATCTCGGATAGTAAGGATGTTTGCTATATGGACATGCTCTTAATTTCCTTAGAGTTGGCTTGAGAAGCTCTGTGCCACAGTCTCAGGAAGTCTACATACTTTACAGGGAGATCAGAGGGTCAAGTGGTGAGCTAACCTAGGAAAAGTGTGTACAGCAGGGACTGGAAGTGAAATGTTTCCTGCCTGCCTTGCCTCTATGTCTGGGCTTAACTTTCTTACTTTCGAAGAGCTGGGTACAGGACATGGGTATAGATGCGGAACATCAAAAAGAATTAGAGCAACTGCATTTGTCATCGTCAGGATCACAAAATATGGTAATATTTTTTTTGACTACACATTTTAAAGATTTTATTTATTTATTTGAGAGTGCGTGCGCACACAAGCTTGCGAGTGCATGCATGCCCTCGGGAGGGGCACGGAGGGCAGAAGGAGAGAAGCTTGAGCAGACTCTGCCCCCCAAGCACAGAGCAGAGGCGGGGCTGGATCTCATGACCCCAAGATCACAACCTGAGCCAAAACCAAGACTCGGATGTTTAACCAACTGAGTCACCCAGGCACCCCATTGACTACTCATTTTAAACATGCCAAGAAGAACACCAATTAAACATTATCTCAAATCAGCCCTTTGAACGGTGATTATTCCCTCGAATCCACTTAATAAATCATTTAATTAACCAAAGTTATAAGATCAAGATACAGCCTTACCAAGTGTCCCAGAAGGTTCCCATATTTAAATTCCCATACTGGGGCTTGTAACCGAAAGACTTCAATGACATCATCACCTTTCATAACTGGGATAGGTGAGCCAGTTGGACAGAACGTGTATTTAGCTTGACAATAAGGATCTGGTTCTGGACGGAAGGAAAAGCGTCTAATAAAGAAAAAGAAACCACTAACTTAGATTCTAATAAGAATGTGGTTCTTCTTGCACACTTTAGAACCCAGATTTTAGTACCACTGTCCATAACATTTTCAGAGAAAACATTGAAAAGTTTAGCCCATAGTGTTTAAACATTTTCTGTTATCCTGTGAACTCCAATGATATCTTTATTTATTTTTAAAGATCTTATTTATTTATTAGAGAGAGAGCACAAGCAAGGGGAGCAGTAGGCAGAGGGAGCAGCAAGTTCCCCACTCAGCAGGGAGCCTGATCTGGGGCTTGATCCTAGCACCCCGGGCTCATGACCTGAGCTGAAGGCAGATACTTAACCGACTGAGCCACCCAGGGGCCCTCCAATGATGTCTTTAATAGCAAACGATACATTAAAAGCACTTTGATAAATGCATGCTTCTCAGTTTCCTGCTCCCACTGTGAAAATCTTGAAGATGGGGGCTGTATCTTAAAATGTTGACAGATGAGATTTTATTTAGTAGACAAATATTTACTGAATAAAGTATATTTTCGAGTGACATTTAATTTCTTAAACAATCCATGTTAAGATGATTCCAAAATAATTATGATTAAATAGAATATATTTTCTATTTTCTTAAGAATTAACCAACAGGAGTGCTCCTCTATTTGCTAGATTGGATGTGGCCCCAATTCATGAATCGTTTAATAAACCCCATTAGCTCTTTAAACAATTTTAAATAATGAAATTAACCAATGATGCTTCAGCCAATTTTATTCATGCTCTACTATGTGTAGGACGCTATACTAAAAAGGAGGAAAAGAAAATTAAAATGATGTCCCCTTCCAAGTCCTATGGGCACAAAAAAATCACTTCCACCTGATGTGGGGATGAAGAGGGCAAAGAAAGAGACGAAGACCTGGCTTGGGTTTTTAAAATACTTCCAAAGGTCAAGACACAAAAATAGAGAAAACATTAAGGATGATAAGAAAGGAGGTGAGTAAGACCGTAAATAAGGAATTCAGGCTTCAGGGCAGGAGAGCGAGGCAGGGACTGTCATTTTGCAGTGACGCAGCGTGATCCACAACCCCTGGACTCTACAACCAGCCAGGAGTGAGCCCCAGAGTGAGCTCCAAGGATTTTAAGTAGCAGACCTGGTCTGACTGGATTTACCACAAAACAAACCTTATTCTGTGAGTTAGAAGAGGGCAGTGAGCGAGGGGAAGTGAAGGCAGAGGTCGGGTAGGAGGCTGCTGTAGTAACCTAAGAAGAGAAGGCCGGGCGAAGGCCACGGCAACAGGACTGGGAGGCGGACTGCAGGAGCAGACCCCCCTGGTCACCTTCCGTACGTGGCACTGGAGGACACCGATGAAAGAGCGAGCCTGCCTCCAGCTATCCCCGCAGAACCCTGGGTCTCCAAGGTTTTAGAAAGATCTGGTCTTTTCTAACACTGACACAGCAACAAATATTTCTATTTTAAAAAGTTAAAATATTGATGTTAGCCAAAAATATTACCCCTTCCCACACACACCATTTATGAGACTTAGGTACACTTACCTGTTTTATAGGTGCTCATCTGGTTTAAACAAATACGTAACTGTATGTAATACTGCTAAATCTCTTGTAGGTCAAGGGTAATTTCAAAAGTGTAATTTGTATGAACTTAATAAAATTAAATTTTCTTATATTCAGTTGAGATTAGATTCAACTTGAAACTTTTACAGAAACATAAAGTTATAGTCCATACCTTGCTCTAATTTTAAATCAAGTAGTTTTGGGTTTACAATCTCTTCTTTATTTTATTGAACATTTAATTTTTACTTCTTATGAACATTTTATTGACCTTTTTTTTTTCAAGAAACCCCAAACTTCTCTTTTTTTGTACCAAGTAAAACAAGGAAGTGGTGCAAACCATTCAGTGAGCAGAATACACTAATATCCAGGCTTCACAACAGCCAGCATTTACTAGATATAATCCTCCTAACAAACTGGGGGTAAATGCTACTATTCCTGCTAACTCAGGACACACGGTCACAGAAATACGGAATATGGAACTAGCGATGGTGGTGCCCGATTTGACTGGAACCCAGAACTCTCTCCTGACCACTAGGTTAACCCGCCTCCCCATTATTTTGCGTTTTCGAAAGCCCTGCCTGGTTGTTAACTGCGTGTTTTTCTTTCTGTGTGTTTGACCAGCTGACTATCTTAGGCCGTGTAAATACTCTTCTAGGTCAGAGGCTCCAATCAGCTTCACAGGTTTGCAGTCTCTGTCCTGGTCTTATGACCACATCCTACACGCAGACTGGAAACGGGGAACAAACGAGGTCACCAACTTTCCCGGGGTGCCCGCGTCCAAGGACGCGTGACTTTTAGAGATAAAACCGGAAAGTCCCAGAGAACCCAGGCCAGTGGCTCATGCTGTAAACTGCGCCAATGGGTACGCGCTCCCCATAACTACCGACGTGCAGGGCGTTAAGTAATCAACGCGATATTCAAAGTCTCCCCAAACTATTCAAGCAGTCGGTTACTTGTATCTAAAAGTCACTCAATAAAATGACATCACTCCCCGTTTCTTCCATAACTAGGCACTGTCCTCAGCCTCATCACCCAGAAATTGGGTCAAGTGTCGGGAGGGGAAGAAAGGTCCCAGGGCGGCGGGCGGCAAGCCGCGGCG
>LNAC01000040.1:2538697-2603171 GCA_002007465.1 Ailurus styani
TGCTTCCGGCGCCTCGCGAGCCCGGCGACGCGGACGGCCCGCGAGCTGAGCATGCGCCGAGCCACGCCCCCGCGCCGCGCCAACCCGGGCCTCGGCCCCCTGGGTCCGGCCGGTCCCGCCCTCTCCCGGGCGGGAGACTCGGCCCCGCGGCGCCGGACGCCCTCCTGAGCCGGAGGAAGCGGAGCCCTACGTGCGGACTTTTTACCTGCCCGCAGCGACGCGCACGGGGGCGGCCTTCAAACTTCGCCGACCGACGAGGCGCTTGCGGAGCGGCCCGTCCGGGCCTCGGAGTCTCCTCTTTCTGAAGCGGACCCAGAGTGCCCCGTGTCTCGGGTCAAAGGTCACCGCTCCTTGGGAGCTCGTCTCTGACCTCAGCTCAACGACGACCACCCACACCAAACCCGCCAAGAAAGTCCAGCTTTGGGCCCCTCCTTTGGATTCTCTAGCACGGAAACCTCACCCCGCCACACAGGGTCCACACTAGGGGACAGCAAACAGTGGAGTGAAAGAATCTTGATATGGCGGTGGTGGTGCAGGGAAGGGGACAGTAATGGAGCCATGACTGGTCCTACCCGACCGAAGCCCATGGCCAGCGCAGGACACGGCCCACGACACCACTCTAAACGCTGTTTAATCCACTTCGCCCCTTACCGGCAGATATTCTTCCTTGGTGGGATCTACCACTTCAGTGGGGGAGGAGATTCTACATGACCCTTCTTAGGCCCTTCATCCACCTCAAGAAAACAGTGGGATCAACCGCCCTGCTTCTGGTGAGATAGCCAGGGCCTGCCACACTTTCATACAAAGATACTGACTTACGTCTCTGAACAGTACATTAAAAGCGCTATAACGTATTGTCACTTGTTTTACAAGAGAGCATCGCGCCTCCACACTTCACCCACAACACTTGTGAACCATCACAGTATTTGCAAGCGTATGCGAGTAAGTGAGGCGGCTGCAATGGCCACAGGTGACCACATGACCCATGCTGGGGTGCAGGGAGCAGCACCGGCTTCCTCAGTCCTACTAGGCCTTCTGAGGGCTAATGGGAATTCGTTTCCCCCCGGCCCCCCACCTTTGCACACTTGCTGCCCAGTTTGGGGAATTCTGTGGAGATTCAGGCGGGGCAACACTTATCTAAGCGTTTAGGTGGTTGCCGTCCTAGCTTTCCTGCACACCTCGGCTCAGTTCAGGATCACCAAGGCTAAACTGACCTCTTCAAAGACCCAAACAAGTTGGGCCGGGGTGGGAGGGTGAAGGGGAGTGGGCAGCACATCCTAACTATGACAGCTGAAATGTAATGTTCACTTTGAGGGCCCCCACAGGGTTCCCAGTGAGTCCTCAAGCACGGCTTAAGACAAACTGCTCTCCAAAGTAACAATTTACAAATAATGGGATACGATAGAGGACCACGGCGGAGCTTCCCATCCTCCTCAGAACTTACCAGAGCTATAGAAACCAGCTTCAAGTTGACCATGATCAGTGGTGGGGATCTCCTCTCTTGGGACTGCAGTCCCTTCATTCCGAGTGTAGAGAGCTCTGATGGTGGGAAAGCAGTCCCTCATATGAGCCCTAACTCAGCCTCTTGGCAGCTCCCATCTGCTCTGGTCCGGTTCTGCCTTCTGTTCCTTTTGGCTATGACCCCGGGATCCCAGGCTAAAGATGCTTATAGACTATTGTCGCCTGATCCCTCATTATAGTGAGTTCTCTCTAGTTCATGGTTTTTAAATCTTGAAGATCCATCAAAAAACCAGA
This sequence comes from Ailurus styani, assembly GCA_002007465.1. Taxonomy (NCBI): domain Eukaryota; kingdom Metazoa; phylum Chordata; class Mammalia; order Carnivora; family Ailuridae; genus Ailurus; species Ailurus styani. The sequence continues at coordinate 2,540,453 of LNAC01000040.1, forward strand.
TTGAATTATAATCCAATTGGTTTCCCTTGGGTCCTTGCTCAGTTAGTTTAAGAACACTCAGAACATCACTGTGGTCTGATAGTCATGTTTATCAACCATTGAACTGTTGCCCACCAGTGGAACTGTATGGCATCTCCTCAAAGGGAAAAATAAAGTCACAGGATTCTGGGAGTAGGGTACAGTTTAGGTGAAATTTGAATTTTTATCTTCACCTCCATGTTGGGCAGGTAGATCCGGTTAATTTCATGAAGCAACTGCAAGGCAGTCTGTTTCCAGAATTACCGGTTTAAAAACCAATCCACATTTTTTTTGCATCTTTCTTGCACATCAGAACATTCTAAATTTTTTTTTCTTTTTACTAATAATGAGATATATATGTGCTTAGAATCTCTCCCATAGATCTATCCCATGGGTAGGAGATATTACTCAGTTTTGTAAAACCAAAAATACAGGGAAGAGAGTATGTTTAGACTATTACTATGTATTTTAATCAAATACAAAGGTTAATAACAGGAGGCTAAAATATGATCATATGCTTTCTAGTCCTAATGATGCCTTCTCAGAAAGTAAAGGGAAATTTGGCTCAGACCAGCCTTATCCAGTTCCTGGAAAAGTGGACCTGCAAGTATTGGGGGTAGGGTGGATGTCAGTGGAGAAGGTATGACACCAAGGGCCCCAGTATATAGGTACCTATCCTGAGCTTCCTTCCTTGCCTCCTATTCCTCATGACTCCCCAGATCACTGCCCCTGCAGGATCCAACAGTTGGAGAAGGAGGAACTGTTTCTAATGGCAGATTGGGGGTGATAACCCAGAGCTTGGTTGGCTTGGATGTATGGAAGTGGGTCAAGTAAGAGCTGCCAAATGGTCCACTTCGGGCTTTTGGCACTAAAACCCCTGAGATTTTAAGGGGTGCTTGGGTGGGGGTGGCTCAGTTGGTTAAGTGTCTGCCTTTAGCTTACGTCCTGATCCCAGGGTTCTGGGATCGAGCCCTACATTAGGCTCCCTGCTGAGCGGGGTGTGTGCTTCTCCCTCCCCCACCTCGCTTGCGCTCTCTCAAATAAATAAATAAAATCTTATAAATAAATAAAACCCCTGAAATTTTAACTCAAGAGCCCTGAATTTGTGAGTTTTATTTCCCACTTGCCTTAGATCAGTGGTTGCCAACCCTGACAAATGAAGGCATCACCTCAGGAGATTTTAAGATATACCGGTGCCCAAGCTAGTGCTTCAGTCCCAGAAGATTCCCATGTAACTGGGCCTCAGCCTCTCCAGATGATTCTAATATGCAGCAGGCTTGAGAATCCAGGTTTAGAAAGACTTTAAAGATAGATTTAATCAACTTTCCCATGGTTTTGAGCCCTCTATATTTCTATCTATAAAATCAAATCCTTTTGGGACACCTGTGCAGCTCAGTCGGTTAAGCGTCTGCCTTCTGCTCAGGTCATGATCCCAGGGTCCTGGGATAGAGTCCTGCATCAGGCTCACTGCTTAGCAGGGAGCCTGCTTCTCCCTCTGCCTGTGGCTCTCCCTGCTAGGGCTTTTGCTCTCTCTCTCTGACAAATAAATAAATAAATAAATAAATAAATAAATAAATAAATAAATAAAATCAATCTTAAAATAAAACAAAATCGAATCACCTCTTCCGTCTCTTTAAAAAGCATGTATAGTTGACCCTTGAACAACACAGGTTTGAACTGTATGGGTCCACTTATACACAGAATTTTTTTATATAAATACAACACAGTACTGTAAATGTATTTTCTTTTATGATTTTTTTTCTTTTTTAAGATTTAATTTATTTATTTGACAGAGACACGGTGAGAGGGAACACACGCAGGGGAAGTAGGAGAGGGAGAAGCAGGCTTCCTGCTGAGCAGGGAGCCCGATGCGATGCGGGGCTCGATCCCAGGACCCTTGGATCATGACCTGAGCGGAAGGCAGATGCTGAACCAGCTGAGCCACCCAGGCGCCCCTCTTTTATGACTTTCTTAACATTTTCCTTTTCAGCTTACTTTATCTTAAGGCTACACTATATAATCTATATAACATACAAAATATGTGTTAATCAACAGTTTATGTTATCAGTAAGGCTTTATATCAACAGTAGGCTATTAGTAGTTAAATCTTTGGTTGGCCAAAATTAGACACAAATTTTTGGCTGCATAGGAGTTGTGTTATTCAAGGACTATGTGTATGTATATATATGCATACGTATACACACATACATGTATATTACTGTGTGTGTCTGTGTGTATTTGGAAACCAACCTCTTTCTGTCCTACTTTCTTTCTAGAAGCTAATTTATAGCTCTCCACTCCCCCTTCCCCCCAGAAGTCCCCTGCAGTTTCTTCCTTGTGGCTGCTATTTGTAGCTGGTGTTGGCCCTGAAGGCATATGGAATTACTTAGTGGTTTTCTGACTTTCCTTCCTGGTTTGAGATTGATTTGCTTGATTATTTTCATAGAGGCGATGACATCATTTGTTTTTATTTCTATTTTTGAAGGTGAAGCTATTTGCTCCTAATGCTGAGCAGATGTACATTGTTAATCACTTGAAAGAGAGCCCAGCAGAAGAGAAGAGAAATGTGCTGGAGGAAAGTGCCAGGAGAGCCCATGGGGACATACGAGATTTGGCAGACCTGAACTCCAGCAAGCTTGAAGCTGTCATTATACCGGTGAGATAGCTGAAAGCTGTGAGACCAACTGTTCATTTTAATTAATGTTCACTGACTTTAAACCCCTTTCCAGAAAGAGCTGTGCAGACTTAGCTACCATTTGAAGCCTCTGTGCCAGGCTCTAGGTCACACATGAAAGTCACTTGGGAAGCCTTTAAAAAGTCTTAGCGCCTGGGTCACACCTGAGAACAGTCGCATCAGGCTTTCTGGGGGTGGACACAGATGGTAGTGCTTTTTGATGCTCCACAGGTTCTCCCACTGTGCAGCCAAATTTGAGAACCAGCGCTCTATCAAAAGTGACCAGTGGCTCCCAGACTTGACTGCACCTGGACTCACCTGGAGGGCTTTCAGACCATCAGTGCCTGTGTCCCTATGGCCTATATTTTGGAATTTTTAAGATTCCTAGATGATTCTCATATGCAGACAAGTTTGGGAACCACTGCTCTATAAAAGCATGTCTCTGAGTTTAATAGGTACGTGAATCACCTGGAGCTCTCGTTACAGCGCAGGTGCTGATTCACCTCCCAGGTGACAGGTAGCATGTGGCACGCAGCCCATGTTTTGAGGCCTTGAGACTCTGGAAATCACAGTGGAGGGTTGTATGTTTCTGAACCTTTTCAGTGCGGGAATCACTTTATAGATAGGTGACTCCACCTTTTAAAATAAATGATTGATTTACAAGTATAACCATCTTAGATGTTTTATTACTTTTTATTTAACCCCCTCATAAGGAACTGTATGTTATATATTGATCTTTTTCCAAACTGAACAGTTTTAGTTTGTTTAGTTTGCCTAAACACTTAAGATCAGTTTTATTTTAAGATCATTATTTTTTTTTAAGATTTTATTTACTTATTTGACAGAGAGCAAGATCACAAGTAGGCAGAGAGGCAGGCAGAGAGAGAGGGGGAAGCAGGCTCCCCACTGAGCAGAGCCCATTTCGGGACTTGATCCCAGGACCCTGAGATCATGACCTGAGCTGAAGGCAGAGGCTTTAACCCACTGAGCCACCCAGGTGCCCCAAGATCATTATTTTTTTTTTAAGATTTTCTTTCTTTCTTTCTTGAGAGAGAGAGAGAGAGAGCGAGAGAGAATGTGTGCGCGCGTGCACGTGAGCCAGGGAAGGGGCAGAGGGAGAGGAGAGAATCTCAAGCAGACTCTTCCCTGAGCATGAGCCTGATGCAGGGCTCAATCTCATGACCCTGAGATTGTGACCTGAGCCAAAAATCAAGAGACAGATGGTTAAATGATTGAGCCATCTAGGTACTCCCTTTTTAAGATAATTTTTTAAAAAGTTTTTATTTATTTATTTGACAGAGAGAATGAGAGAGAGCACAAGGGAAAGGGAAAAGCAGCTCCCTCCGCCCCCACCCGCTGAGCAGGGAGCCTGACTCAGAGCTTGATCCCAGAGTCCTGGGATCATGACCTGAGCTGAAGACAGACGCTTAACTGACTGAACCACCCAGGCACCCCTATTTTAAGATTATTTTAAATGTTCACAATATTCTTGAAATCTTTGGAGGTGGTTTGGAGATGTCCTACAGTGAGAATCAGAAATCATTGTTTTAGATAAGGAGTGGATGCTTGCAGGGCTACCTGAACAGGTTGCTATTTTACATACCAAGTATTCCAGATATATATTGCTGGGTAACAAGTACCACCAGAATTTAGCGCCTTCAACAATAATTTATTATCTTTCCTGGATCTGTTGGTTGACTAGGCTTAGCTTGAGCTTCGCTTGAGATCTCCCTGGCCAGCTGCATGGTGGCTGGAGCTGCAGACATTGGGAGGTATGACTGGGCTGGAAGACACCACCATGGTGTCTTCACTCCAGTGTCTGGTGCCTGAGCTGGTATCGGCTGGAACAGCTGAGAGGTGGCTGTGCAGCCACCTGGCCATTCCCTGTGGCAAGCCTGGGCTTCCTGGGAACCTATAGACCCCAGGGCGTTTGAACTTCTCACATGAGAGCTGGCATCCCTTAGAACAGCATTCCAAGAGGCCCAGGCTTTCCTCTTATGCTCTAGCCACAGATGGCCCTCAGTGTCACCTCTGCCATGTTCCATTGATCAAAGGGGCGATTAGATTCAAAGAGAGGCATCTATAAAAGAAAAGGAATACCAGGAGGCATGGATATCAGGCACCATTTCTGGAGACTTGCTACATACCATATATACAACATAAATTTAAATATCTCTTTACAAAACATGGGGGGATGTGAAGGAGATTAATTTTATTTGAGCTGCTGGTGTCTTATAGATTTATTCTTTTCTTCTCTCACTGCAAATAGATATCCCCTGAGACAACTTTGTAAAGATTATTGCCCTTGAAGTCTGATGTTAAAATTAGTTTCCACATCTAAATTGGTGTTACTTGTAAATTCATAAAAAAATGACAGTGATTTTTTTAAAAAATCTTTTAATCTAATACAGAAAGCTACAGCTTTGTTTTTAGGATGAATGAAGTTATCTCAAATGCTCTTTAAAAATATATTTCTACTTTAAACCACACTTGAAATATTTAGCAAAAATTATCATGATTGGTATCCTACCTTGTGTCTTTAGAACTTTAATGTTGATGCAAAATGTTTTATTATTATTATTATTCTTTGGTTAATATAAATCCTTTATGTCTGCAAAATCCACTTTCTACAAGGGCTACATTGAAGCCATGTAAATTCCCTAAGGTTCGGGTTTGTGTTTCAGCATTTGGCACCAGCTGTTTACAAAAGGGTCTGAGCAACTTTGACAAATACAGGTTGCTATTCTGACTTTTAAAAACAAAGTTAACGAATTAATTAAATCCTTGCCAACCCCAGAAGACATACAGAAATGTTATTTTCCCATTCTAATCGTGGGTTATGCTCTCCTCTGCCTTAATTCTTTGCTGAAGAATTAATTGTTCATAGGTCAACTGCCTCAAATAATCCTGGGTTTCCTCTCTTTGTAGGTGGTTCTGGGGTGGCCCAGGACTGCCCCATCAGCAGTTCTGTAGAGGACTCTTTTGGCTGAATTCCCCCACGTGCTGGCAGCTGACACCTTCCTGCTGCGAAGTCACAGGGGGTCAGGACAATCGTGTGGATGGAGGAGGAGAAAAGGGATGAAAAGCTTACTGCCTGGTAAGCAGGTTCTACAGCATTTTCCCATTTTCCTTCCTCCAAATGAATATCAGTGCGACTGCTTTGCTTAACAAATTATCTTTCATTTGGGGGCTGCTGTATTTGGTAACTGGCCCGGGGCAGGGCAGACATGGTAGGCGATGGTGCTTTTTAAAGTGATGAGACCAGCTGGCTTTGAATCATAGGGAAAATGTATTCTTTTGAAATACACTGGCTTAGTCTATAAGAAAAAAAATTCAGTATAGCGGTTCTCTTGTATGATATCATTCAGCTGTATGGATCAAATTAGCCTTGCTTTAATTATTTCCTATTGATCCAAGTACATACAGCCTTCATTTTCTCTTACTAAGTGAATATTTAAATAAAGCCTCATGTCGGAAAAGATTTCTTCCATGCACAGTGGCTGCGGGCTTCTGTTCCAAACAGTGCAGTGTTTGAGAGGCGGTGCAAGCTGATCATTTTCACAGTCATGCTGTCAGTTCCCTAAGAAACATTTTCTTCCACCCAGGTATCTTCTCTTCCAGTAGGTTCGTTGATGCTGCCGAGGCCGTGGCCCTACACAAGTCCGACTGCGTGCAGGGCTGCCGGGAGGGGGGTCTTGCCAGGATGCTGCCAACAGAGTGGCCCAGAGGCGGCTCCACAGGAGCCGTGTGGAGGGAGACGCAAGGTGGCAAGGGAGGCTTTCAAAGGGTTTTGGAAAGCGATGCTTTAGTTGTAATATTTAGAAGAACTTGTTCAAGTAAAAACAGCTCCAACCAAATGAGGTACCCACTCTATCACTTACTGAGAGGTACTTTCAGTGTAATCCTGACTCAAAGATAAATAACCGTCACTGAATTATGCAGAAATACTTGGTTTCTAGATGAGCACACTTTCACTTCTTTCATTTTTTTTAAAGTCAGAAATGACTCTCATGCCATATTTCAAACAGACGGGCATTGGGCTGTTCCAAGGGCTTTTTCCTGAACCTCCAGGTTGGCTCCTCTAAGGATACCAACTGTAACTGGGGTAGTTGGAATTGTCTTTAATAAGAAGCTCAACAGAAAGCAGGGAGAATTTAAGTGATAGGATGACGTCAGGATGTTGATTTCTGCATTTACAACTGAACTAGATGACTAAACTTATCTCCATGATTTCTGTGAAGGTTTTCTGTTCATTATGACTCAGATAAAGCCATGACACTTTTTAAAGTTACTGTGTGTCATGCATTCTTCTGATGTCCTTCCTCTACAGCTGTCCGCCGCGGGGCACCGAGGGTTTTGCAGGAACCAGAGTAGCCTGTGGAACACTCATCTGTTTTGGAGTGTTTCACTTGCTATGAACTATCCCTGTACTTTTTTTTTTCTTTAAGTATAGAGTAGGGAAAGAGGGGGAGAATAAAACAATCTCACCCGAGTGATAAGAAGCTGCAACATTGCAGGTAGATTTCACATGGACGGGAAGAGACTGCACGTGCGTGCATGTGCACAGGTGCATCCCTCCGCTGGAAGGAAAAGCAGCGGATCTCAGTGTGACCTTGACCCCTCCCTTCAGCTCCCTGTGACTTTGCTCTGAGCAGGGAAGTCCTGCATATCTCCAATGCGACAAAGCTTTTGTTGTCACAGTTTCTGTTTTCGCCCAGGAAGAACCAAAAACTATGGATTCCACCTATGGAAGGTTTATGTTCCCCCGTGGGGAGGAGTGAGGAGGCACAACCAGCCCAGAACAGGTACAGAGCACTTTCCTTGTCCTACGTACTGAGTCTGCTTGTATCTCTACTCCTAGCTTGTAGATTATGAGCTCATGATTATAAGAGGTCTTTGTCTGTTTTTCTTTATCACTTGCACCAGGAACATCCTCTGGCATAAGAAGCCCTTGATATAAATTTGTTGATAAAGAACCCCCACCATTTACTCAGGAGTCTCCAAAGATGTTCCCCTACATATGCTAATACAGACCTTAAGGTGTGGTCATAGGGGACTTAGCTGACTGTGGTATCTTTTTCAGATGAAAAAGCAAAGTTGTTATAAAATATAATATATAAAAATTAAAGTCACATATAAAAATTAAGGTCACATATTCTCAGGAAGCTTGGGTGGCTCAGTCGGTTGAGCATCTGCCTTTGGCTTGGGCCATGATCCCGGACTCCTGGGATGGAGTCCAGCATCGGGCTCCCTGCTCAATGGAGAGCCTGCTTCTCCCTCTACGCCTCACCCCACTCAGGCTCTCTTTGTCTTACTCTTTTCCTCTCAAATAAATAAATAAAATCTTTTAAAAAAAGGATTCTTTTTTTTAAAATCTTTTTTTTTAAAGATTTTATTTATTTATTTGATACACAGAGAGAGAGATCACAAGTAGGCTGAGAGGCAGGCAGAGAAAGAGGAGGACGCAGGCTCCCTGCTGAGCATGGAGCCCAATGCAGGCCTCGATCCCAGGACGCTGAGATCATGACCTGAGCTGAAGGCAGAGGCTTTAACCCACTGAGCCACCCAGGCGCCAATAAATAAAATCTTAAAAAAAAAAAAAAATTCACATAAATCTTATTTTCAGTGCCAGAGTTAAAGTCATTACCTCTCTTTGGTCTGTGACGGTTTTAAGCTGCTGGGGCCATCAGTTCAAGTTACTGCTGTGAGAACACACAGCCTGGAGAGCTCCGAGTGCTACAGAGCAGGACATTTCCCCGAGTGGGGCCGAAGCCTGTTTTCTGTGCCGTGTCTCCGTACCCTACAGAACCACACAAATAGGAAGGAAAGACATTTGGGGATGGGAAACATTGTGCAGGAAAGAGAATACAGTAGGCCTTACGCTGCTGTCTTTTATTAAGTAAGGCCTGTTCCTGAGGTTCAGCCTTGGCTGGCATCTGGGAGCTTGGCACCTAACCCACCCGCTGACTGAGAAAAATAGTTCGCTCTGCTGAGACTGTGCAGAACTATGCCGAGCGCCTGCTTTCCTTCTTTGAGTTTGGGATTATGATCGGTGCTGGGTGGAGGGGACCTGCATGACCAGACACTATGACACAGCTTGGGTGCTAAGTCTCTCCCCAGAGGAGAAAGAGTGTACACACTTTAGTGAACTGTTCACTCCTGGAGACAGGAGCACACTCGTGTGTCTCCTGACTGGTGGGAGGGGGCGTCAGAAGCCTCCAGACTCTGCCAGTGGCTTTTTCTCTAGCCAGTCCTGTCATGTATCCTTTCACTGTAATAAACCTTAACCATGAGTACAGCTCTGTGCTGCGTCCCCTAAGTTCATCTAGTGATCCCTGTGGATGTGTGGTCTTGGAGGTCCCCAAAACATACATGGGGTTCCTCGGGTGTGTCTGGTGACAGGCAGTTTGACTCAAAGCCTTGAATGTGTGCCGAGGATGCAGAGACACAGAGAGGGGCTGGAGTGGGCCTCTCTCTGGGCTGGAGGCTTGCTACCAGTCTCGGGTGGGTTTTCTCCCTGGAGGTCCGGCCTGACCCATGTGGAGGACTCATTTGCCTACCTATAGAGCCTGTAACACGGTGGCATCCTTTGCTGCCACCCCCAAGGGAATGGAAGGGGGAAAGCAAGCATTTGCCACAATGCCTAGACGGCAGGTCAGAGCAGCCTGAAAGCCCACCTTCGGCATTCCAGGGCGAGCAGCTCACAGGCTGTCCCTTTCTCAGGTTCATGGATGCCAGAGACAAGTGGGCTTGACTTAACTCTCCCATTCCATCAGAGCTCTCTGCCAGCACTCTGGCTCAAAAATGCCCATGCTTTTGACCCTCCTGGAAAGGAGTCATCTAGAGGGGAATGTGGGAAGCCAGTCTTTCCCTCTCTCATCTCAGCTCTTTTGGTATGTGGTATGGGGGGCAGGGGATGGTGTGTAGGGCTGTCAGTGAAGAGGACCCTTCTGTTCCCTCTACAGACCCATATCCCCTCATATTCTCTAACTGCCAAGTTAACTTGGTGTGCACAATAACCAATATCAAGGTCACCTTGAGTGCCGTTGTCTCCTCAGGAGAGATCATCTTCTCCAACCTCTGGAGTTTGTCTGAAACATCCATCCACGATGTGAAAAGATAAACTGAGGTGCATTCAATTTTTTTAAAAAGATTTTATTTATTTGACAGAGAGAGAGAGAGAGAGAGAGCACAAGCAGGGGGAATGGCAGAGGGAGAAGAAGAAGCAGACTCCGGCTGAGCAGGGAAGCCAACATGGGACTTGTTCATGACCTGAGCTGAAGGCAGACGCTCAACAGACTGAGCCACCCAGATGCCCTGTATTAAATTTTTTTTTATGAGTTTATTTATGGGGCGCCTGGTTGGCACAGTCGGTTGAGCATCCGACTCCTGGTTTTGGCCCAAGTCATGACCTCAGGGTCATAAGATTGACCCCTTTATCGGGATCTGCGCTCAGCATGGAGTCGGCTTGAGATTCTCTGTCTCCCTCTCCCCGACCTGCTCGCGCTTGCTTGCGCACTTGCTCTCTCTCAAATAAATAAATAACATTACATTGCACTGCATTAAAAAGAGTTTATTTGAGCAAGAATTGATTTGAATCATACAGCATCTAATCTAGTCAGATAGAAAGGAGCTCCAAGGAGCTGTATAAGGTGAGAAACTTTTATAGGTAGGAGAGAATAGGAACAAGGAAGTTACATTAGACAAAATAGATTGGTTATTTCAAGGTTACTTTCCTTTAGGGGATGGCAGGGGTCTATCAGGCATATTGCCTAACTAGTGTTGTTCTGGCAATTCCTGAATGACTGGTTTAAGATTCCGTTTCTGGGAGTGCTGAAACTGTTAAGTAAATCTCATACTAGTGGTGTAGAGCTCAGCATAAAGACTCCATTTTGGGTCTGTTGTCTTGTTTTTAACAGGGGTTATCAGAGGATATTATTAGTAGCCCTTAGATCTTGCCCCTAGAAATTTCTGAAGTGTATAAAGGCAGGATAATTAAATTTTATCTGAAGGCCACAGTAGAAGCCACCACTTTGATCTCCTGTTTTATTTACTCTTTATTTACCGTTCAAACAAACTAATCACAGTTACCTGATATGTCTTATCGAATGGCATAATCTAAGTGATAGAGAGCCAGCCATAGAAAATTCTACACATTTCTAAGTACTGTTTTAGCTACATCCTACAAATTTTGATATATGCTATTTTTGTTATTGGTTGGTTCTAAATGTTTTATAATTTTTATGATAATTTCTTCTGTGATCTAAAAGTTACTTCAAGAAATTTTTATTTCCAAACATTTCAAGCTTTTGTAATTATCTTTTTTTATATTGAATTTAAACTTAATTACATTATGATTAGGGAAAGTGATCTATATCTTCCAGTCTTTGAAAAGTTGTTAAGATTTGCTTTATGGCTCAGTATATGGTCCTTTTGTAAATGTTCTGTGCAATTTTTAAAAGATTGTGAATTCTCTAGTTGTTTGGTGCAGAATTTTCTATATGTCCTTAGATAAAACATGTATGTTGTGTTTAAATCTTAATGTAGTTTACTTATTTTTGGTTTCCTTGACGTATCAGTTACTAAGAGATTAGTGTTAAAATTCTCTCAGTGTGGTATTGGAATCATTTATTTCTCTTTGTAGTTCAATATTATTTAGAATTATTTTAATTACCTACTGTTTTGAACTTTTTATCATTATGTAGGACCCTTTTTTGTTTCCTGTAATGCTTTTTGTTTGAGATCCGTTCTGTCTAACATTAACATTTATTTGCTGTGCTTGCTTTGGTTAGTATTCCATCCGTATTTCCTCCATCTTTTTACTTTCAACTTTTCTTCATCCTTATGAGTCTTGAATAACTTATATAACTGGATTTTAAAAAACCTTTCTGATGATACCAAAAGCTCCCGCTTTCATTTTAACGTTCCTTACTTTTATTTTCTATATTTTNCCAGAAAGTGGTCGATTTTCTGTTCCTAGACTTGCTGCTCTTCTTCTCTTCGATCTCCGGTAGAATTTGTAGGTGTTCAGAATGGTTTGATAGCTCTGTGGGTGAATTCCTGGGACCTGATGATAATCGGTCTCCTACTCCTCCGCCATCTTGCCGCTCCCCGTAAATAAAAATTTTTAAATGGTAAAATGGAGTTGATCAAAAGAGACCACTAAAAATATGAAAAGGCAAACCACAAACTGGGGGAAAATATTTGTAAAACGTATGTGTGGTAAAGAACTTATAACCAGGATATATAAAGAATTCCTACAACTGAGTAAGAAGACAACCTAATTAAAATAATTCTCAAAAATAGGCAAGAATTAGTCATTTGGAAAATGCAAACTGAAATGAGATCCCATTACATACTCACTAGACAGGCTAAAATAAAAAAGACTGACAATTCCAAGGTTTGGTGAGGATATGGAGAAACTGGAACCCTCGTATATTACTGGTAGAAATGTAACGTGATAGAGCTACTTTGGAGAAGTTTTTTATTATTTATTTATTTATTTTTAAGATTTTATTTATTTATTTGACAGAGAGCACAAGTAGGCAGAGTGGCAGGCAGAGGGAAAGGGAGAAGCAGGCTCCCCACTGAGCAGAGACCCCAATGTGGGACTTGATACTGTGACTCTGGGATCATGACCTGAGCCTAAGGCAGACACTTAATTGACTGAGCCACCCAGGTTACCCTGGAGAAGTTTTTTATAAAGTTAAACATGTACTAACTAAATGACCCAGCATTCCAACTCCTAAATATCTACCTAAGAGAAATGGAAGGACCACACTAAGACATGCAGGTGGATGATCATAGAAGCATAATTTGTAATAGACCCGAACTGGAAACAGTCCCGTGTCCATCAACTACTAAATGTGTAATGTATATTCATACAATGGAATACTACTCAGCAATGAAAGGGAATAAAGTACTGATACATATGTGGGGGGAAAAAAACCATTATGCTAAGTGAAAGACACCAGACATGTAAGACTACATGCTGTATGATTCCAGTTTTAAAAAAGATTTTATTTATTTATTTGAGAGAGAGCACACAGAGGGAGAAGGAGAAGCAGACTCCCTGCTGAGCAGAGAGCCTGATGTGGGGCTTGATCCCAGGACCCTGAGATCATGACCTGAGCTGAAGGCAGACGCTTAACCAACTGAGCCTCACAGGTGCCCCTGTATGATTCCATTTATGTGAAATGTCTGGACAATACACAACCATAGAGATAGAAAATGGATCATTAGTTGCTGCCAGCTAGAGGCGGGAATGGGGATTAATCGCAGGCCCACACGAAGAGTTTTTGTTTTTGTTTTTGTTTTTGTTTTGGCATGACAGAGGTACTCCAGGTATTCTGATGGCTTAGTTGGTAGAGCATGCAATTTGTGATCTTGGGCTGTGAGTTTGGGCCCCACATTGGGTGGAGAGATTACTAAAAATTAAAAAAAAAAAAAAAAAAAAAGAAGTACTCCAAAACTGAATTGTGGCAATGATTGCACAACTCTGTAAATTTAGTAAAACTCATTGAACTGTACACTCAAAATAGATGAATTAATGGTGTGTAAATTAGATGCTAATAAACTTATTAAACATTGTCTCTAATGTATACATAGTCTTTGTATTTTTTAACTGGAGTATTTAGTCCATTGATTCTTTTTGTAGTTATATTTGGATTTTTTTTCCTGTTTTTTTTCTGTTTTTTTTTTTTAAGATTTTATTTATTTATTTGATAGAGAGAGAGACAGCGAGAGAGGGAACACAAGCAGGGGGAGTGGGAGAGAGAGAAGTAGGCTTCCCGTGGAGCAGGGAGCCCGATGTGAGGCTTGATCCCAGGACCCTGGGATCATGACCTGAGCTGAAGGCAGCCCCAGGCGCCCCTTTCCTGTTGTTATATTGTGTTGTCTGTACGTTCTACCTTTTGCATATTTCTTTTCCTCCTCCTTTCTTGCCTTCGTTTAGATTATTTTTTTCCTAATTCCATATTTCTCCCTCTATTAACCTGGAAGTGATACATTCTACTGCTGTCTTATACTGGTTACCCTGGATATGTCAACATGCATAATTACAAATCACAGTCTAGAGTTAAGAGCTCTGCCCTCTTCTCATATAACAGCAGGAATTTAGAATACATTCACTATAATAACTCCCTGCTTATATGTATTGCTAAAGCTGCAATTTTTAACCCCATAAAATGTTTTTATTATTTAACAAAATCACTATTTGATTCCTCACATATATACTTTTGTTATTTTTTTGCTGTCATCCTGTATTATATCTCAGACTCTTCATCCATGATATTTTTCCCAAGAAATGTTTGTAACAAAATGCAACATATTGCAGTGGTTAACAGTATGGCTTCCGAGATGAAAGCATGGCTTCTTTTTACTTTTTATACTGCTTTTTATTTCTGCTTTATCAGTAAGGAAACTGTGGCATAGGGTTACCCAGCAACATGCCAGGGGTCACATTTAGTAAGTTGTAGGGGCAGGGTTTGGGCCCACCAACTCCTTATATTTAAAACATAATCGCATGCCCTCCACTGTGGAGGGTTTATGAAAACCCGTGGTCTGAGAAATCTGTTGGTGGCACAGTAGGTCAGAGGCCTTCTCCGCTGTTGGCAAATTTACATGTAGGTTCAAATTCCCCCTACACCTTGAGGTTCATGAAGTTCATAAAGAACTCCTCTGTAAAGATTAACTTTACAAGCAAATTAGAAGTGACTTGAATTTCAGCCTTATGAATGCTTATAAAATCAATTTCTTTGTGTTTCTTGCATGTTTATTATTTTGCTTTCGGTAATTGGAACTGTCTGGCAAAATTTATAGCACGAGACTCCTTCCATAAAAATCCAGTTCTGTTTCTGCCCTCTCTCCACCTTGCTTCCCTTATTCTGGGTCAGACTGACGGTAAACCCTGGCTCTTTAAAGCAAATCACCGAATTCTCCCCAATAAAAGTCACTTAGATGTTGATAAACCTCAGGAGAGATTGTACGATGAAATCGTTAAATGCTAGAGAGATTTTGAAACCATCTCTGGCGGACAGGGTCCTTTCAGCAGAGCGGTCAGCACAGAACAATCTTCTAGGTCTTCTAGATTCTCCACGATCTCTATAAGCCTTTCTACTGTGTCGCAGGACAGCATGCTGGAGGCATTGGCTCTGAACTTCTCCCGCAGGTCCTCCTGGCTCAGGGGCTCCCTCCAGTGGCCGTAGAAGGTGTCCGAGCACTCTGTGAAGGCGGCTCCATCACGGAGAGTGACACTTATCTCACAGTACAGTGTGTCGAAGCTGGGCAGGTTGTCCCGAGGGTGCTCCAGCTCCACCTTCCTGAGCAGCTCCCTCACCTGTGGCCGGTGGATCTGGTGTTGGTGGAATGAGGGGACGGTGATGCCACCATCGAGCAGTGTGGCGCAGGCCGCATACTGGAACGAGTGACGAGCTTCATGCTCTGAGTCCGGGAAGGGCCTGTTGACGTACTGGACATCTGGAATTCTGAGCACAATTCTCTCGACGCGGTCCGTGGGAAGCGGGGCTCCTCCTGTTACAAGGTGCTTCCGGACGGATGCAGCTGCGTCCGCCACCCAGTGCGTGGCCAGATGTGCAGGGAACCTCTTGAGTGCCACGTCCTGCTGGCCCAGCAGCCAAGTGTGGGAATCGAGGTCTGGAAGAACTTGTGGGGAATAGTTGGCATAGAAGGCCCCAAAGCCCGTCTGCATGTCCAAGGCTCGCTTGTTTCCTTGGAGACCCAGCATTGCCAGAAAAGCCGATTCCATGCCATGCCTGGCCGCATTGCCCATGTGAAGAGGCTTGGTCTGAGTGGCAGCATTTGCCATGGGAGCCCCGGCATGAGAGACAGCAATAGCCAGGGCCTCTTGGCACTTCGCCTTGCCGAGCCCTAAAAACTTGGACGCGGCAGCAGCACTACCCAAAGTTCCTACCACTGAGGGGGGGTGGAATCTGAAAAGTGAAAAAAAAAAAAGCGCATAGAGTTGGAGATTAGAGACCTCAGTCACCAGGAGGCAGTGTAGTATAGTAGTTGGGAGTGTAGATCCCGCGGGCTGCTGCCTGGGTTCAAATCTCGACTCTGCCACTTACTAGCTGTGTGATCTTAGGAAAGTCACTCAACTTCTCTGCGCCTGTTTCCTCTCCCATAAAATGTATCTATCCCATAGGGTTTTGTGAGTTTTGAATGAATCCACACGCTTACTATAGTGCCTGATCCAGTAAATTTTTAATAATTATTGCCAGAAAGGCAAAGGTTGTTGTTTGCTGAAATCCCACGTATGTAGCCATAAAAATGGAGAGCCTGGTCTACCAACTCAACTGTGAAAATTCATTCAGTATTCCAACCTACTCCTCTCCTAGCAGGCAGGATCGAGTGAGAAAGGAAATATAAGATTGAACTACATGGTACAGTCAGCATGTGACCATTTTTGATCAAAGAGTTGAACAGACATTTTTATGATCTTCTGAATGTTCTTAGTCTGAAGGACCTTAGCAAATATCAAAGTAGATTCTGCTTTGAGATGGGATTAGGAAGATTCAGATGCCCATGGACGCCAAAATGACAGGAATCACCCTCAGATGCAAGGCCCCAATTAATTTTATGCTCGTGGTTGCTTGACTCTCTAAACCCAAAGGAGACTTTTCATTAGTACTTCTGAAGTCACACCTTTGTCTATGGATATATGGCTTGATAGGTGATGGGAAAATTGACTTAGCGGTCAGCACTAACGTTAATAGTTTCAGCTGAGCTAACCTCTATGTCAGAAGGCTCCACAGCGATAACAATCAACAGGTGGAGGGGGAACGTATCTGCCTCTGGATGGGACAGATTCTCTCCATACCTCTTTGGTATGTCGCTGGCTTCCTTGGAGAAATGCATTAATTGGCCTTGTACTTCAATCCCAACATTGAAAGCGAGCAGCAGATCAAGGCCGGAAAACTTTCGACTTGACGGGAAAGCTTCTGTTAAAGCCATGAGGACAGGAAGGACAGCTCCAGAAGGGTGGGTGGCGGGATGCCATGTGTCATCAAAATCCATTGAGTGAATCTGTGTAAACACACAACAGCCAAAACCCAAAAAAGTTTCTCTGAGTACAATGACCAGTAAGGGTTTAGTTTAGTAATAACTTTATTTGATATGAGCTTTTTAGACCTGATTATCTGAAAATAAAACCTATAAGCTGGCTGTAATTCTTAATCACATGGCTGGGCACTGGAAATGCTGTCCTCTGCCCAAAGCAGACAGGACTTTGGGGAGCAACTAGAAAGCCGCAGTGAGCTTGGATCTTACCCAGGTGGCCAGAGCTCTCTGCCACAGCCCCTGGAAAGAGCTATATCCCCCTTAAAAATAAGGCTGTGGAATTAGGTGGTTTTTCCTCTCTCCCTCCCCCACCCTTCAAACAAGTTGCACTTAAAGTTTAATGCCATTTATTCCGTATAAGTTCATATATTTTTGTACCTTTTTATGAAATAATTTCAGACTTATGGGGAAGTTGCAAAAACTCTTGAACTCAGATTAACTATTTTTAGCATGAGCAGGGGAGAGAGGCAGAGGGAGAAGCCGACTTCCCATTGAGCTGGGAGCCCAACTCAGGGCTTGATCCCAGGACCTGGAGATCATGACCTGAGCCGAAGGCAGACGCTTAACCATCTGAGCCACCCAGGTGCCCCAACTATTAACTATATCTTAAAATCATTATTTGCTACTAAAAGGTTTTATTCCTCTTCATCCTGGCCATTTGCTTATTATCCCTTATACGAAATAGTAATAACCAGAAGTTCCTTAAAAATAGAATTCCATATCAGGGAGCCTGGGTGGCTCAGTGGGTTAAGCGTCTGGCTTGGGCTCAGGTCATGATCTCAGGGCCCTGAGATGGAGCCCCATGTCAGGCTCTCCGCTCATCAGGGAGTCTGCTTCTCCCTCCCCCTCTGCCCTTCCCCCTGGCTTGTGCTCTTTCTCTCTCACTCAAATAAATAAATAAAATCTTAAAAAAAAAAATAGAATTCCAGGGGCGCCTGGGTGGCTCAGTTGTTAAGTGCCTGCTTTCAGCTTGGGTCATGATCCCAGGGTTCTGGGATTGAGCCCCGCATCAGGCTCCCTGCTCGGCGGGAAGCCTGGTTCTTCCTCTCCCACTCCCCCTGCTTGTGTTCCCTCTCTTGCTGCTGAGTCTCTCTGTCAAATAAATAAAATCTTTTTAAAAAAATAGAATTCCATATCTATTGGATATGGTTGGTCTGGATACTGGACATTTACTCCTGGATGCTCTATTGGGTTTGACTTTCAATATCCTGAGCTACTGTCCCACAAACCGTAAAAATATGTCAGAAATCCCAACACATTCATATCTAAATTATATCTTGTATACAGATATGGACTGTTGCTGGCACACAATGTGAAAAAATTGTCAGATGAAAAGTGCTGATTTTTGCTTCAGAAAATATTGACTCCATATGGTTATTGTTTCTTTCTCAATATCTGGTGAATGAATGGATGGGTGGAAAGCTGGTTATTGAAGAGAAACTGGTACTGGTCACAACACAAGGAACTGAGTCGGGATATCGGGTTTTATATTTTTTGCTATATATATTCAGATGTTAGATACCTAAATCCTCCATCTTATTTCCTGTACTTCATAATTTGTTTGAAAAGCATCAATTCACTGTCAAACACGAAAAGTGAAGTAACTACATAGAAGAGAGGACAGACTACTTCATCTCTCTGAACTTCAGTGAATCATCCATGAACTATGGAAACTGAAAGATTTCTGAGATACTTTCTGGCTCTGAAATTATTATTGCCTAACAGTTGAAAAGATACGTAAATCTCCTTACAGCGACACCATTCACAAAAGCAGCATATGGCGGTGGGAGCCTTAAGTCTGGTCGACCCCAAACACTGCTGGACACATTGGAACTGTAGATCTGGAATGAAACAATATCAGTCAGCCATACAGAGTGGAAACACGACATGCCAAGTCACCACTTCATGAGCCGTTCCTCATCTTTGGAGGCATTACTTTTAACAGTCCTTTTATGAACGCTTTTGTACTGAATCGTAGCCTTGACCATTGGATTCCTCTCTTCCCTGTAGAAGAACACAACTTTCTCCATGGAAAGGAGAGGACATATTGTTGCTCTTTCCCAGCCTGAGATCCACAGGTGAGCCAGGGGATGGAGTCTGAATTTATTCTTATTTATCCCTTGAGGGTAAATACTAGGGAAGATGGACCAGTTGTCCATACCAAGCACATCCTTTGGGGAGTGGGTGTTCCATCTCCTGCATACACACCCACTCTGCTCAGAGTGCCGAACCAGCTTTTTCTCCAGAGACTCTTAAAATCTTTGCCTGAAAAAATGGTAGATGCTATTGGGGTAGACGCTATTCCTAAGATTGGTCTTTAGACAGTAACTCAGTGAAGAATATGATGAATATTAAAACTCAGATAAATAGAGCATAAAACCATATACAACAATCCTACACACACCAAGTACTATCTCTAAAACAAAGAGTAGAATAATAGACCATAAACACATATCTCTGGGCACTTTTGTGGGTATACCTCATGAGCAGGCATTTTGTTTTATATCTAAAGTAGACACTGAGCATCTTACCTTACTATATTCACTGGCTTTGTGAAACACTTCTGTACTGGTTCCCAGGAAGCCAACGCCCAGAGTATCCAGAATCATTCTCTTGCTTCTTTGAATAACGCGATCAGTCAGGTGCCCCACTGCCAAGCCATGGATCACTCTGGCAAAGCTTTCTGTGACAGACTTTAAAAAAAGAGCATTAGAACAGTGCTATACTCAATCAGTATTTGCTTATTCCTTGCTATTCAAGAGCTTGGGGTACTTTTATGTGAAGAGTTTTGCTCTACTACGGGAAACCCAGTTAATCAACTTAAGTTCAGTTCCTGAGAAATGATGAGCACAGAGCTCCTGCTTTGTGTGAGGCAAAGGGATGTGGAAATGCCCAATAGCCAGTTTCTGTCCTCGAGTTGAGGACACAGACCGGCATGCAGATGATGGCCACGGAGTGGGTGGGCTATGGCGGACGGAAGCACAGTTAGGAGAGGAGAGAGGGGGCGCCTGGGTGGCTCAGTGGGTTAAAGCCTCTGCTTTTGGCTCAGGTCATGATCTCAGCGTCCTGGGATCGAGGCCCGCATCAGGCTCTCTGCTCAGCAGGGAGCCTGCTTCCTCCTCTCCCTGTCTCTCTGCCTGCCTCTCTGCCTACTTGTAATCTCTCTCTCTGTGTCAAATAAATAAATAAAAATAATCTTTTTTAAAAAAAGAAAAAGGAGAGGAGAGAGGGACATCTTGCCCATAAGGTGGGCATGCTGGTGCCGGTGTATCCGTCTCAGAGCTGCCGTTATTAGATACATGCCAGGTGTCATGCTGGCTCTTGTAAATAGAGTATTCATTGAATGCCACAGTTTCTGGGGAGGCGTTATGAGTGCATCTCGCTTTGCAGGTGAGGAGACCCAGACTTGATGTCACTGAGTTACACAACTCTTAAATGGTGGAGTTTGGACACAAATTCCTATGGGTCTAACTCCAAATTGCTGCAGGTAATTATTAAGCCATGTTTCCTAAAGAGGAAAACAAACATTGAAACACGTGGGGTTCTTGTTGAAAATGAACATTTCTGGTCCCTACTCCGGATCTCCAGAATTAGACTAGCCCCCCACCCCCAAATAAGCTAGAAGCTTTGGAAGTACAGCACAGGATTCTGTGTTTTCATTAAGATCTTTAGGTGAGGGCGCCTGGGTGGCTCAGTGGGTTAAAGCCTCTGCTTTCGGCCCAGGTCATGATCTCAGGGTCCTGGGATCGAGGCCCGCATCGGGCTCTCTGCTTGGCGGGGAGCCTGCTTCCCCCTCTCTCTCTCTCTCTGCCTGCCTCTCTGCCTCCTTGTGATCTCTCTCCCGCTGTGAAATAAATAAATAAAAATCTTTAAAAAAAAAAAAAAGATCTTTAGGTGATTCTTTTTTTCTTTTCTTTTCTTTTTTTTTTTTTTGGCTATTTAGGTGATTCTTAAATGTTCTAGTGCTGTCATGTCCAACGTGGTAGCTACTCTCCGCATTGGTTATTGAGGATTTGGAAATGTGGCTAGTCCACACTAGGATGTGTCTGTCATAAGCGTAAAATAAACACTGAATTTTGAAGACTTAGTAGGAAAGAAAGAATATAGAGCATCTCATTAATAATTGTAAAATATTGTTTACATGCGAAGATGATATTTAGGATATATTGGTAAATGACATATACTATTATAACTCATTTTATCAGCTTCTTCTTACTTTTTAAAACATGGCCACTAGAAAATTTAAAGTGGATTTGAGAACCACTTCCTGTTTGTTCTTGTTGGTGGAGATTACCTGGAGGTGTCGGTACCTGGGCTGGTTATGAAGACTTATGGGCGTCAGCAGGGAAAGGTGCCCGGGGCAAGGATGGAGGTTAAAGGCAGAGGGGGCAGCACAGACTGGGGCCTGGAGGTGTGAGAGATGCAGTGATTCAGGCAAAGCCCAGCTGCAGAGCTATACCCAGGGGCCAGAGCTGAGAGTGGTTTGCAGGCTAGGACTGAGTGGTGGAAGTTCCACCAGGCTGAAGACTGTGACTTAAAGGGGAGCCATGGTGCTAGCTTTAAAAAGGTTAATGCGATCAGAACTGTGTTTTGCAAAGATGTCCATCGGCCTTTGTGTGGAGAATGGATTGAGAGGGTAGGCAGGGGCAGGTAAGAGACTGCTGCGATAGCCCGGGGTCTGGGCGGGGAGACAGTGGTGCTCTCTGCTAAGAGAGGAAGAGGGGCCGCTGTCTGGACAGTGATGATGGGCTCGCTGTGAACTTGCTGAATGTGAAATGCCCGTGGTCATCCTAGCGGAGAAGACCATTCTACTGCCCCCCACAAATCAGATTATAAAAACCCGCAGTATTATTTGCATTTCAGAAGCAGCAGACTGTTTCGCAATCCCTTTAAATATCAAGTTCTTCAATGTATGGGCAATTATTTTGTTTTCTACACGTCTTCCCAAGAGAACATCTATTATGTACAGCTAAAAACACCCACTCTTCAATTGTGTCTCACGACATGCCTAGCACTTAGCACCACTTAGCGTCAGCTTGTTTCCCTTTTCTGCTCTGATTATTGCATCATTGTACAACTTCCTTTGCCTTTCTGAGCATCAGATACTGCATTTTAAAACATTAGCTATAGGGCGAGGTGTTTTTGGATCAGAGGATCTGGGGTGCCTGGGGCTCCCTAACGTGAAGATCAGTGCATGGGCAGAGGTACAGAGATGGAACCAGTGCCCAGCTGGAAGTCCTCAACCTAGCCACCAGCTACTCCCCTCTTTTCAGCCTTGAGATGACCAAGTCACAGAACCAGTGCCATTTTCAAAAGGATGGGCTATTTGTAAGTCTCTGGAGCTTTGGCAGAAAGGTGAATGGAGCCTGAGGTGGGAGAGAGGAGAGAAGGTGGGTGGGAGAAAGAGGGTGTTGGCATAGATGTTTCTAATTAGGATGGAGAATATCAGTAACTTTGATTGTCCTGCTGCTAGGAATGTGGGTAAACATATTTAGGGGCAGAGGCAGGGAAGGAGGAAAAAGCATTGGTTTCATGATCCACCAAGTAAAACTTAGAGTTTTGAGAACTGGTTGGATCCCTTGTTCTAAGCAAAATGACCTCTCTTTTCAAGCTCTCTTTCCATCCCCACAGCTCCCACAGTCACGGGCATTTAGTGATTGGTCATTCATCTCTCCGGGGTTAGATCTGGTCTGGAAGAGGCTTATGGGGAGCGTGTGTCCTCAGCCCACCAACGTGGAGCCTGGAAGGGGATTGTGGCATCCGTTTGCATGGTCCCTGGGGCGCTAGTGCCCTCCGAAGGTAGGGCCCCCTGGGGCCCTCCTGACAAGCCCTGCATGGCACCAGCGTCCCAAAGAAATGCTCCCGAAGACGAAGGGAACATGCGACCATAAACGTGCAATGCTCAGCTGTCTGCAGGATCGAGCCGGTCTATTTCTAAAATGGTTTTCTTGTCTTCCTTATTTGCTCACAGCATTTACAACTCTTTTTAGTAAAATACTGTGATCAGTGTATAAATTAAGGCCAAACATGCAGC
Source organism: Ailurus styani (assembly GCA_002007465.1). Taxonomy (NCBI): domain Eukaryota; kingdom Metazoa; phylum Chordata; class Mammalia; order Carnivora; family Ailuridae; genus Ailurus; species Ailurus styani. The sequence goes on from LNAC01000040.1 coordinate 2,563,258, forward strand.
CATTTGATAAATATTTCACAAGGTCTTGCCACGTGTCTGGCACTGTGTTAAGCTCTCTAGAATACCAAACCAAGATGTTAGGATTCCTGTCACAAAAAGATCATCTTGTCCAGGGAACTAAGGACAGTAAACAGATCATCAGAAAGGCAATCTGGCCATGCCATGATGGACACAGGCAAAACCAGGAGGTTAAAATTCAATGAACTTGTAATGATTCATTTTCTTCCTAATTCTATGCGACAGAATCACATCTCTTACTGGGAAAACAGTGATGAAAAACCAGATGCAGGTAATTAGGTAGCCCAGAGGCTATGAGAAATGCTAAAATGTCATATTTGATGAAGAAGCAGGCAGCTCTAAGGACATTGAGAAAAGGAGAGGTAAGCTAGAAACCCAATTTAAACAAACCACGTAAGATGTGACAATACCTTGAGCATCATGTCCAAAGCGGAGGCGTAGCTCAGGCGCCAAATGGAGGAGGACTTCGCTGGCTGGGTGACTCCCTTTATACCTTTGACTCTTTCCAGCCCGTTCCCTTTCTCTTTGTTGTGACCCTAAAGTTTCCACTATTTCAACACCTCCCACATACGTATATGCACTTCAACTTCCTCATGCTGAGTGGTTTAACCTACCAGGGGATGAGGAATTAAACAAGGCCAGGAAAGAAGGGAGAGATGAAAGAACGGTCAAATGATTTCTCACCAACATCAGGGAAGTGCACTGACAGCGAAGCTAGGACTGCATCTTGGGCTTGGATGCCCTACACCAAACACAGAACAATGTGCTCTCTTTCATCCAGGCATTCCTGCTTTGAAAATTTATGCTAAGGAAATCGGCATGGATAGATAAAAGAATCTAGTGGGAAAAATGCAGATTTGCTTAGAAGATTAAAAATTAGAAACAATCAAGTGCCCCCAAACGGTGGGCTGGTGAAGTAAACCGGCAAGGGCCGAGTTCAAGGCTCTCTTACTTCCGCCTTCCATGTCACCCTTTGGTCACCATTGTCTGGGGACAGGTGTGCTAGCCCGAGTTCCTGGTAGCTTGAGATGAAGAACCTAGAAGGACATTGGGAGTTAATCACACTCTTCCCCAGCTCGGTCTCGTTCAGTCCTACCCAGAGTTTTTGCACGTACAGATCTCTGGTTCCTGGTGCTCTGACCCGCTGCTGGGATCCACTGCCTGCCTCCCTGCTCTCGCCCAGGGCACTTGACCCACAGCCTCTTTGCTTACGCTGTGGCTTGGCTGGTCTGGATCTCACTCTGCTTCCCTGGGTAATTACTGTTTCCCTTGGGCTGTCTAATCTTAGACAATTGGTTTATACTCGTAGTGGTCCAAAAAACAAGTTATTTAACATCTGAGCAATTCCTAAAGACCACTTTTACATGAAATGAAAAATAGGCTATGATGACTTTAAGTATCTCACCGTGGAAAAGCTTTATAAAGAAATGATGAGAGGCACCTGGGTGGCTCAGTCGGTTGAGTGTCTGCCTTTGCTCTGGGGTCATGGTCCTAGGGTCCTGGGATGGACCCTGCTTCTCCCTCCCCCTCTGCCTGCTGCTCCCCCTGCTTGTGTGTCTCTCTCTCCCTCCCCGTCCCCCTCCTCTCTGTCAAATAAATAAATAAAATCCTTTAAGAAATAAAAACAAATAAAGGAAGGATGAGCTTTAGTAAGTCTGAAGGGCTTTAACAAAAGTACCGTCATTTAGCTTCTCTGGCCTTAAGTTTTGCCAGTATTTTTTTTTAATGGGTCAACTTGGCTAGGCTATGGTATCTGTATGTTGGGTCAAATACCAGTCTAGATGTTGTTTTGCAGGTATTTTTTAGATGTGATTAACATTTAAGTCAATAGACTTTGAGTGAAGCAGATTATTTTCTATAATGGGCCTCATCCAATCAATAAAAGGCCTTAGTAGAAAAAACTGAGATCCCCCAAGAAGGAAAGAATTCTGCCTCCAGACAGCTCTTCAGACTGAAGTCTCCTGTGTCCACTCGTCCCTGGGTCTTCAGCCTGCCAGCCTCCCCTGCAGATTTCATACTAGCCAGCCTTCAGGATCACATGGACCAATTCTCTGAAATCTCTCTCTCTCATTGAAATGCATTCTAATCACACACACACACACACACACACACACACACACACACACACACACACACACACTCTATTGGTTTTGTTTCTCTGGGGAACTGTAATACAAAATGCCCTCAGGGCCAGCAGCTGCCATATCATTTGTCTTTGTATCTCCAGTACCTTTAATGGTCTCTGCCCTATTCTGCGTGCTGTGTGAATGACTGTGTGAGGGAGGGCATGACTGTGGACCCTAGGTGAGTATGGTAGCTCTAAGTCCCTCCCCTATTCTAGTTTTCAGACTGTTGAGAAATGGCATTTTAGTGCCAGGTGGAACATTCTGCATGCATGTCCTAAAATGGACGGCAGGAACTTTCCTGAAAGGCTCTGGAGCTGCTCTGCCCGCATGGACTTCTGGAAGGCTGGGGATCAGTTTCAGTTCAGGAGCTCATCCTGGGAAGGGATGAAAGCTGACCGTGGGACCCGTTGGCGTCAGGGAGTAATGAGAGGAATTTAAAGAGACCAGCTGAGGGGCACCTGGGTGGCTCAGTGGGTTAAAGCCTCTGCCTTCAGCTTAGGTCATGATCTCAGGGTCCTGGGATCGAGCCCAGCATCAGGCTGCCTGCTCAGCAGGGAGCCTGCTTCCTCCTCCTCTCTCTCTCTCTCTCTCTCTGCCTGCCTTCTGCCTACTTGTAATCTCTCTCTCTATATCAGATAAATCAAAATAAATAAAACCTTAAAAAAAGAGAGAGAGAGACCAGCTGGCCAACCCAGCAGGGTTTGCTAGGAACGTGCCTTCATGAGGTCACGTGAGTGACCATGCTGGATCCAGCCCTGAGTGCTGAGCTCCACTGGGGAGGGATGGCCTCACCCCTCTTAAAAGGCAGAGGCATAGGGCGCCTGGGTGGCTCAGTGGGTTAAAGCCGCTGCCTTCGGCTCAGGTCATGATCTCAGCGTCCTGGGATCGAGGCCCGCATCGGGCTCTCTGCTCAGCAGGGAGCCTGCTTCCTCCTCTCTCCTCTCTCTCTGCCTGCCTCTCTGCCTACTTGTAATCTCTCTCTCTGTGTCAGGTGAATAAATAAAACCTTTAAAAAAAAAAAAAGGCAGAGGCATAGATCAGAATGCCAGTCTGTCATTTCATACCTTTCCTTGCAAGGCTAGATACTCTCACCGTGGAGGGTCCTTTCCTAGGGCTGGGAAGCCAGGTGAGGAATGAGAAGCTGCTTGCAGAGTTCAGGACTGGAATACAACAGTGGCAGGGATTTCAGGGACATTCACCGGGATATTCACACGTCCCTGCTCCCACACAGCAGATAATTCTCTGTTGGTCTTCACCAGATGCAGTCCTTTTAGGTTACCCTAGATGGTCTCTGTTTACTTCTTTTTCTTTATTCCCCTTTAAGAATCCATACTGATCATCTTCCTCTTCTTGTTGCAACACTCCCATACATGACAGCACATACTTGTTTGGTCATGTTTTCAGTGTAGTTCTCAGAAATTACGCTTGAGTTCTGGTAACTGGTAAGGTGTCTGCTTACTTGTGGCATATCATGTCTTCCCGAAGTGTCTTCATAGTCCTGAGACCTTGTCGTTGCTCTTAGAAATCTGTGGTTTCATCTCATTGTTAGCATGGGTCATTTGTACAGAACTCAGTCGTTATATGTGGATTTTGCTAGTTTAATTTGGAGAGGTAGTCTGTGTGCCCCCGTTCTGGGGGATCCCTCATGTTGCTCCAATGCGTGAATAACAAGGAATAGGCCCAAGAATCAATAGGACTGATCATGTTTAAAAGTATTAAAATTTTAAGGTAAATAATTAGTGGAAAGTTGGGGTGGAAGAAGGAAATGATTAGGAGTCATGTGATTAAAAAAGAAAATAAGTCCAAAAGTAAGGTTGAATATGACCCAACAAGGGTAGAGGAGGTGAGTAAGCTAAAAATATGAAATGCCACACAGTACACTTGCATAGGTTGTGAACTGCTCATATGTAGGAGGCCTCCATCTACATCATAGACATTCTAGCTTTGTAGAACTACTATGATAATTGCATGGCAGAAGACATGAAGATTTTCATTCCAATGAAATCATTATAACAATTTTTAAAAAATTTTTTTTAAATTTTATTTATTTGACAGAGAGAGATCACAAGTAGGCAGAAAGGCAGGCAGAGAGAGAGAGAGGAGGAAGCAGGCTCCCTGCTGAGCAGAGAGCCCAATCCAGGCCTCAATCCCAGGACTCTGAGATCATGACCTGAGCCGAAGGCAGAGGCTTTAACCCACTGAGCCACCCAGGCGCCCCATTATAACAATTTTTTAAGCGAGGAAAGTAGTGTGCTGGAAGACAATGCCTCATGGGTCTCACACATTTCTTCATATTTTGGCAGCAGACATACTGACTGTTCCAGATTATCTTTTGAAGAAAGTGCATAGGAAACAGCCTTGGAAAGTAGAAGTATTATTTCTTTGGAGGAAAGGGCAGGCAGGCTTACTGCCCACTATAAAAGATATAGGTTCCCTGAAGTCAGGGTTCCTCTCTTGTAATAAAATTCACTGCGTGTGCAGATGTCACCTCTTTCCATTGTTGTGGGAAAGGGGGCTTTTCTTGCTGCAAGAAAAAGCTGATACTCTACTATTTCTGTGAGTAATAAAGTCCTTTGTCTCTGGCCCAGAAGTCTCATCCATCCATGAAACTAGGCTACATCGTTAGCTTACATGTACGGTCATGTCTCAGTCCCGGTAAAGTCCTGGTAATGTCCTAATGTCCAGACAAGGAGTCTGGAAGAAGGGGAGCATTTTTCTGAAGAGAAAAAAGGTACTCAATGAACAACCAGGAGCCACAGAGGAGCTAAGTCCAGAGCATACATACAAAGAAGATACGTACAGTAATTACCCAGGGAAGCAGAGTGAGATCCAGACCAGCCTAGCCATTTCATTGGTTGTCTATGTGCAGTTAGGTCCCTTACAACTTCTAAGATCAGTGCTGACCTGAGTGTAAGATGCTTAACCCTTGTTAACCAAAAAAAGCAAGTAGGGGAGATTTTAGAAATCTGCTCCTCAGGTAAGGCCCCAGACCAATGAAACAGACTCTCTAGGCGTGACATGCGGGTATCAGTATTTTTTTTTTTTAATGCTTCCCAGATGATTCCATTTCTAGCCAAGGTGAAAGCCTAAGATCCTGAGATTTACTGATGATGTTATCGTTCTCCTGTGGAGTCAGCATTTCTGGTCTCCTGCCTTCCACTCTGGGATTTAAGGCTTGTTGCTTCTCTAGATATGTACCTGGCTTTGTGCAGAGCCCTACAGTTGCTCTAGCTCCAGCCTGCTCTTTCTCAGTCTTTCCCTGGGGCCCACAGATCTCTCCAGATGCTGTCTCTTGTCTCCATGCAGTTCTGACTTTTGTCTGATTTCTCCTCAGCTGTGTCAGGCTCCAGCCTTTCTGCCTTTTCTGCCCACTTGTAATAAAAATTAATATTGATGAGGCACTGTCTGAATATCAGGCACTATTTTAAGAGCTTTACATATATTAATGTACTGTTTAATTCTCAGAAAACATCATTATCTCCATTTTGCAGGTGAGGAAACTGAGGCGGTGAGAGTTGAGTGGCTTGCCTGAGGTCACCCTGCCAGGACATGGGAGAGCCAGGACTTAGAGACAGGCAGTCTGGCTCCAGAGACTATACTATACTCAGCCACACTAAATGGCAAAATGACTGTAAAGAAGTGGAATAATATGAGTTTCCCCAAGGTATCTACTTTGATGCTTTTTTGAGGGGTTGGGGAGATGTCAAATTCTTTCAAAAATTTTGTCTTACATTTTTGGTGTCCCTGCTTAGCAGATGCCATAAGCACTTGCCTGTTTCCTCAGTTGGGCAGTTGAGCACTGCTGTATTACCTCATGTCACACTTCCCTGACGCCGAGTGGGGGCATCAGAGTTGCTTGTACATTGGATGGAGAGAACATACTTGCTTGAAAAAGTTTCAGCTGGCACCTGGTGGGGTCTGTTCCCCCAAGCCGACTCACCAGTGTGGGCAGATCTGTTAAATATTCATTTCTGGCGGTCAACTGAGCATTGGCCTGCCTGACATGGTTGTCTGAGCCCCAAGACAGCCTTGGCTGTCTTAATAACCCAACATGTTCATCTAGGCAGGCAGATTTACTTGTTTAGAAGAGTGGTTCTCAAACTTTGCATCAGAGTCACCTGGAGGGCTTGTCCCCAGAGTTTCTTTTAGAAAGCATGGGAGGAGGTCCAAGAATGAGCATTTCTGACAAGTTCCCAGGGGGGTGTCCCTGCTTCTGGTGCCATAATCACACCCTGGGAACCACTGCCTTCTACCCATGCTGCCACAGTATGGTCTATACACCAGTGTCTACAGGGGACTTGCTGGAAATGCAAAATTCCAGGCCCAGCCCGGACCTATCAAATCAGAATCTGTGTTCAGTAAGTTTCTCAACATGTGATTTGGGTGCACCTTTAATCGTGAGAAGTGTTAGTTTAGATCATGTATTTCGATTCCATTTAGGACTTTTATTTTTTATTTATTTTTTTTTTAAGATTTTTTATTTATTTATTTGACACAGAGAGATTACAAGTAGGCAGAGAGGCAGGCAGAGAGAGAGGAGAGAGGAGGAAGCAGGCTCCCTGCTGAGCAGAGAGCCCGATGTGGGCCTCGATCCCAGGACCCTGGGATCATGACCTGAGCCGAAGGCAGCGGCTTTAACCCACTGAGCCACCCAGGCGCCCTAGGACTTTTAATGTCAAACAAAGGTAAACCTTATTGGACATCAATATCCAAAGTAGTCAGTACATTATACTATATTCTGGGCACAGAGGAGACCAAACAAGAATTTATGGGTGACTTAGGGCAAATGTATCACAACTCACACCAAATGACTTAGCATTGTGTCCTAACAGAGAGAAGGTGATGTCTTCAGATTGATAGCAATTTCAAAGATTGTTAATACTCATATGCTCAATGCAGCCTAATGCCAGAGGGGGAAAATGAGCTTTTTTAGCTCCTTCTCTTTCAGTAAAACAACGGATAGGATAACATACACACTCAATTTAAAGGTTGCTTAGAGTTTAAATACTTTGAAAATCAACTGTTTAGTTCTGGGTCACTGATGGTAGGAGATAGAAAAAAAAAGAATGCTATTTTTACACTTCCTCTTACATTTTGGAAAAAATAAAGATAGGCAGACAAGATAAAGTACATCAGCTTTACTTTCTAAAAAGTGGGAAGGAAAAGATTATCGAGATTCTTGTTATGTTTCCTAAATCTCAGTGAAGATTTTTGGGTATCAAAAGTCAAAGATCAATGATCAGATGAGTGTCCAAACACAGTAAGAAAAAAATTTGCACATGTCAATAAATTCTGACAAGCTGCGTGAGAATAATCAAGCAATACCAACAAAACTGCCACTTCAAGCCCAAAATGTGCAGAATGGAATCATTTAGTAAATGTTCCTGAAATACAAAATCTAAATGCTACAAAAGCCTGAAACTTAATCCAAATAGCCATCTTTCTTGAGTGTGTATGATGTGCCAGGAACTGAGCTAAGAGCTTTATCTATGTTCAACACAATCTCATTTATCCTTGCCCAAGCCTCCTGGTCCCACCATTACTTGTATTTTGCAGATGAGGAGACCGAAGCTCAAGGAGCAAAGAGTCTGTGTGCTTCTTTATTTCCCCACACTGTCTTTGTGGACGCTGTCTGCAAGAACCTCTTGAAATACTTATTAGCTTATTTTGCCTGAATGTTGCTGGTAGGAGGATACAGAGGAAAACATTCACATATTTACTTACTTTGCTTTTTACTAAGATGAAGGATACTTTCAATAACCAATCATCTTGATGTGCCCGGGACTGAGGCAGTTCATTGTCAAAGCCAGGGAAAGTCCCAGGCATACCGCTGTGTTGATTGGTTTCTGGGAAATTCAGGGAAGCGCAATCCCGGAGTTTAGGCTCTGTAAGTGGTGGGCTCCGGTTTTTCTCTAGTTTGGTTAACAAGCACTTCTTAGTAAGAAAAGGGGACTAAAAGCACTGAAGTGCCTTAAGATCTATTCTTTTTTTTTTTTTAAGATTTTATTTTTATTTATTTGTCAGAGAGAGAGGGAGAGAGCACAAGCTGGCAGAGTGGCAGGCAGAGGTAGAGAGAGAAGCAGGCTCCCAGCTGAGCAAGGAGCCGGATGCAGGACTGGATCCCAGGATGCTGGGATCATGACCTGAGCGGAAGGCAACTGCTTAACCGACTGAGCCACCCAGGCACCCCCTTAAGATCTATTCTTAATGGATTAACGAATGCTGAGCAGAGAGCAGGGAACAGTCCTGCCCAGCAGAGAGCCTGATGCGGGACTCTATCTCAGGACCCTGGGATCGTGACCTGGGAGTGGAAGGCAGACACTCAACCGACTGAGCCACCCAGGCGCCCCTCCTTTGACTTTTGTAACTGGTAAGTGAAAAGGCCAACCTTCCTTGCTGTATGCAAGCTACCCTCCCATGTTTTTAATTTTGGCTTCTGAACGCATCTTGATGTATTGATGTGGTTTGAAATAATGGGGTTTGGAGCTTACAGGCAAGAAAGAATTCTTGAGATGTCTTTGGTGCAAAAAGGTGATTTTTATTAAACCATGGGGACAGAACCCATGAGCAGAAAGAGCTGCCCTGGGGTTGTGAGGAATGACTGATTACATACTTTGGAGTTGGGGAGGTAAAGACAATGGGAAGTTTCCAAAAGGACTCTCATTTGCTAAAGGAGACTCACAGGACACTGGAGGCCTAGCTATTTTCAAGCTAAGGTTGTTTTTCCCTCTGACAAAGCATTAGCATTAAGACATTTGGGTTTCCTAGAGGAAGGTTACACTCTCCCTGCCTCAGTGTTTGTCAGTGGGCTGCAGGTTATAAGGACATTTAATTTTCTCTACATTTCCTTCTGCCTTTGTTCTCCACATCAAAGTTCTGTCTGTGGATCTCCATAGTAGCCTGAGTTAAGGGCACAGGCCTTCCTTATTCAGAGCCGGGTTTACTTCCTTCTGCTGGAAGTCCCAGCATTTCATGATCTTGGGGTGGGGAGAGCGGAAAGCAGTTCTCATGCTAATTTCTGGCTTGGTAGATGGGAATCATGCGTATAAAGTCAAGTCATAACCCATGGAAGGGCAGACCTGTGATTGTTCATTCTTTATTTTTTTTTTAAAGATTTTATTTATTTATTTGACACAGAGAGAGATCACAAGTAGGCAGAGAGGCAGGCAGAGAGAGAGGAGGAAGCAGGCTCCCCGCCGAGCATGGAGCCCAATGCAGGACTCCATGCCAAGACCCTGAGATCATGACCTGAGACAAAGGCAGAGGCTTTAGCCCACTGAGCCACCCCGGGCACCCGTGATTGTTCATTCTTGTGGGGGATACTTTCCTGTTCTTACTCAGAGCCCACATGGAGATAGGCAGGCTTTCTTCTTGACTCCCTATTCTGGTGGATAATTTTTCTGGTATATCTAGGACTACCAGATGAAATACAGGGCTCCTGGTTAAATCTGAATTTCAGATAGGCAACAAATCATTTTCTAGGATAAGTATGTCCCAAATACTATACTGGACATACCTATATTAAAAATTTATTTGCTGTTCATTTGCATTACTGATTTAACTAGATGTCCTGTTGAAGGATAATTGGAAGGCAGGCAGGCAGGGATGAGGGATTACCCCCCCCCAGAGGAAACCACTCTCAAAAGGATTTTACACCACCCTGGAAGGAGCCCTCCCCCCTTTCCCAGACAATAGATAGGTGACAAAAATCTGATTGGATGACAGTTAGAGGGAGGGTTAATCAGATTGAAACAGCCCGCCAACAAGTCCATTAAAACCCAGACTTAGAAACTCTGGTGGCAACCTCTTCGGGTTCCCCCCGTCCTTGGGACCTTTGTACTATCACTTTAAACCTTGCTTTGCTGCCCGCATCACTGTCTGGTCTACCTCTTCATTCTTTATTCTTTGAAGTGGCGTGACCAAGAACCGTGGGCAAAGATGGAGGAAAAAAATCCTCTAACACTAATGTTTATTATTTGCTAAATATGGCAACTCTAGGAATATCTCCTACTTAGGCCAAAGTCTTTTGGGGAGTCAAGCTTTATTTGGGGTCTCAGTTGTAACTTCTCAACTGGACTGAGGTCTCCTGCTTCCACGAAGACTTTAAAATCTCAATTCTGAGAGGTGGCTGGGTAGCTCAGTCGGTTAAGGGTCTGACTCTTTATTTCACTCAGGTCATGATCTCGGGGTCCTGAAACGGAGCCCTGTGTCACCAGGCTCTGTTCCTAGTATGGAACCTGCTTAAGATTCTCTCTCCCTCTCTCTCTGCGCTGCACCCCCACTTTGTGCCTATGTGAGGGCACACACATGCTTGCGCTCTCTAAAAATAAAATTTCAACCCTGGGATTGTGAGGCTAGCATCAAACTGGAAAGCCCCACCAACCACATGATTGACACACTTCTGGCTCTCTGGCTTCCTATTGCAGTTTTCACTTTTATTCTCATTTTTGGCCCTTTGAGTTCCCTTATTTTCTTCTAAGCTCACACATGTCTTTAAGAGGATGTTTGTTATATTTTGTCCAGGATTTTCAGGTGTTTTGAAGTGAAGGGTTTCAGGTTATCTGGGTTATCCTAGTATAGAACACGGAAACTGCCATCAGCTTTGTAAAAGTCAACTAACAATGAAGGGTAGTTGGAAAAAAGCCAGGCCGGCAGGGACAAGGGGCCCTGCCCTAAGAGGAATTCATCCTTCAAAGGATTTTACGCCACCTCCGAAGGAGCCCTCCCTCCTTTCCCGGTGATAGGTAGATGACAAACACCTGATCGAATGACAGGCACACAGAGGGTTAATCAGATTAAAACAGCCAGCCAACAAACCCATTAAAACCCCTCTATCTAAACGCTAAATGGCACCCTCTGGGGTCCCCTCCCTCTTCCGGAGCTTTGAACTATTGCTCAATAACTATCACTCAGATCAGCTTTGCTTTGCTGCCCACCATTCTTCCTCTAGTCTCCCTCTTCAGTCCTCAAAGTGGCTGACCAAGAACCTGGGGCACTAAAGGAAAAGAAATCCGGTAACACAAAGGCCTCTGGTACTATATTGGTGTCTGGAAAAGGTACTATGCAGCTCTCTAGACTTTCTGAGCTCTTCGTGGAAGGGACATATTCTGCGTGGTGAAGTATATTTGACCTAAATATAACCAAGTGAAAAGTATAGTGAGATACTTTGAAACCAGGCTATTATAAAACAAGTAAGTTTCGAATGTACCAAACGCTAAAGATAGGTGGGAAGGAATAATTAAAGAGCACCTAATTGAGGAGAATGTAATTTGTAAGCCTAGTTGACTTAATCCCTACGGTAGTGTTACGGATGGTCTTACCAATCACTAAATTCCCTTAGTGCAGGACCCCTCCCTGCGGGGATTACACTTCCTGCTTTCTGGCCCTGACTTGGGGTTTGGCTCTTGAAGGGGAAGTGATTTGTGGCTTCTCCTATCTCTTTCTCTTTGTCATGGTACTCTTCCAGTGTTTTAGAGGCAGGGAACACCCACACCTGATTTCTATAGATGTGTAGAGAGAGCAAGGAAAAAAAAAAAACACAAAAAAACCCCAAACCCTTTGTTCTTTTAACCCACAGGTACCAGAGACTCTCAGGCATGATGCTAGGTGCTGAAGCTACTACAGTGAGAAGATTTAGTGGAGTCTTTCTCTTTATGGAATTTAGGTTCTGATACAGGGTATGGAGATTAACTAAATAGAAAAATTAACATAAAAAAACCTGTGAGTCCCCCATGTGGTTCAGTGGGTTAAGCAGCTGACTTGGGCTTAGGTCTTGAACTCAGGGTCCTGGGTCTCTGGCTCTCTGCTCAACGGGGATCCTGCTTCTCTTTCTCTCCCTCTCTCTCTTAAATAAATAAATAAAACCTTTAAAAAAGTAAATAAAGCTGAGATAAAAGTTTTGAAGGAAACCAATTTTTGGTAAAATTAAAGTGCATTTCCTTAAAATGATAGCCCACCTATTTCTAGAAAAGCTGGAGGCTATTTACAAAATCAAACACTGAACAATTCAGACCAGAGATACATTAATATAGCAGAGGAATCAATGTTACAGGGCCCTTGAGACAAATCAATTACTGCAGGAGGGCACAATAATTTCTACTTCTCTGGAGCTGAGGCAAGCAGGGGAAATATTTGAGTAATAGGGTTCTTACTGCTTGACAGCAGGACGCCGGCCAGCTTTGTGAGAAACTGAAGTTTTTCTTGCCCCGAATCAAGAAGCAGTTTATCATCTGGCTCTTCCAAGAGGGATCTTGCACAACTTAATGGGCAGTAACTCTAATTTTGCAAAAGTCACAGGGACATTGTTTAAGTGGATGTTCCTTGTATATACCATCTATAAAAACTGAAGAGAAGAGAACTCTTGAGTAAGGGAAGCATCTGTGCGGGGAGCTTGGGTAATAGGAACCCGCTTGGTTATTGAGTGTGGTCTAGTCCCCTGGCGGCTGGGGGGAGCTCCAAGAGGGGGGCAAGAGACAGACCCTCAGTGCTCTCGGCATCAGAGACGTCATGGGATCCTTTGGAAAGGGCTGGCTTGAAACCGGTTGGTGGCTGGCTTTTCCAGGCTGGACTTTAAATTATGTTCTGTGTTGTTGGCAGAAGAATCCATCTCTTCACTTTAGAGGCTGGAAGGAGGCAGCACTACCAACATGTTGTGGAAATTCAAGAGCCCGATTTCTGTCTTTTGCCATTTGTCAGTCACAGTTCTGTGGGAAGGGTCAGTATTTTGCTCAAAAAAGAGCTTTAAATGGGGCACCTGGGTGGTGGTGGGGGAATTTCATTGTCCCCTAAACTCATGCTCTTTCTGGAGCCCTTTAGCATTTCTTACTGTGGCCACGAAAAGGCCGCCTACGTGTACTGTCTGCTTCCAACCTCATCCTCTTAACTGTATTCTCCTTTAGATCACAAGAGTGTTCTCTCTACAAGGCAAGTCTCTGTTACGTGTTTGTGTAAGTTCCTCAAGGGTTTCCCGTCATTTATAGAAGTTTCTTAAAAATGCAATTCTTGGGTAAATGCATCAGAGCCACCTGAGTGGTAGTTAAATGGAAGATTTCTGGCCCTTGCCCAGATCTGTGAAATCAGCAACTCTGAGGGTGTGTGCTTAAAAAAAAAAAAAAAAATATATATATATATATATAGATAGATAGATAGATAGATAGATAGATAGATAAATAGATAGATAGTTTTTGTTTTTGTTTTTGTTTTTGTTTTTTTTTTTGAGAGAGAGAGAGAGAGACACTGCGGTGGGGAGAGGGGCAGAGGGAGAAGGAGAGAGAGAATCCTAAGCAGATTCCAGGCTCAGCATGAACCTCTCGGTGGGCTCAGTCTCACAACCCTAAGATCATGACCTCAGCCGCAATCAAGTGTCCACCACTCAACTGACTGAGGCGCGCCGGGGTGTGTGTACTTTTATGCCGCTACCTGGGTGATTCTAATATGCCGAGATCTAAGCATCCTAAAAGGATGGGAATGCTCCGGTCTCTACTCCTGTCTCCAGCTTTATCTCTTGTCAATCTGAGTTCCCCCAAACACCCAACTGCTTGTAGGTTCTCCCCAGCACGCATAACCCACGGGCCTTTCCACTCTCCCCACTGCCCAGAGTGCCTTCTCCTTGCTTAGCAACGTTGACCGCCCCTTGTATTGCGGTCCCAGGCATCTCCGCCAACCCCGTTCCGCGTCACCACCTCCTCCCCCCACTCAGTAGTCCGCGGCTCCCCCTGGCCCATCGTCGCCCATCCTGAGCGCACCACCCCGGAACCACGTCTCTGTCTCCCCCTGGAGCTTGCCAGCGGCGCAAGAGCAGACCCCACGCACCACGCATCTGTTTCCAGGGCCGGACACAGGGTCTGATCCATAGCAGATGACCAAAAAGTATTCGTTGAAGAAATACACGAGTGAGTATAAAGCGTTACTGCCGTGCAACAGCTGGCATTGATGGAGAGCTGAGGTTATCGCTGAAGTGGGGGTTACACATTCTGGAGGCCTCAAGTAGGTGTCACAGGGTAGGGGACATTTCATGAAGAAAAGGATGAGCAGAAACTTTCCAGGTGGAGCGGAGGGGCAAGGGCATTGCTGGTGGAGGGAAACCTCAGGGAGAGGCGGGCAGCTAGGCGCAGCGGTGCCGGGTGGGGGCACCTGGACCAGGACGCGGCTGCAGCGAGACAAGGGGGCGGTGTCAACAGCGCCGCCTTAAGGAAGGCTCTTCGGGGCTAGGGGACCCCGACCGAGAAACCCAGCGAGACAGTGCCACCTACTGTGCCAAACTGGTTCCCCAGGCCCTTGCAAGGGAAGAAGGTAGTAAGCCGCTCATTATCTAGTCCACACTGTGGCAGTTTTAAACTGAAATCTTTCAGAGAATTAGAAGATCTCCGCATGTGACACATTGAACACATTCAACAAATAATGAGCATTACTCTAACTCGTGATATTTTCTTGCCATCAAGCCTTTACAAAAAGGTCCTTGTCTTTTATTATTTTATGGAATGTCTCTGGCTTCCATGATTTTCCCTTTATCCTTCTTGATATTTTCTTCCTAAAGTTATGTAAGTATCTGAGGCTTAACTGCTGCTGCTCCTTTTAATAACCTGCATTCACCATTGAGATTTTTACTTCCATATAGTAGCGACATATCAATAATTATACCACAATTATTGGTAAAGTTCATTGCAACCCAGCTCTTTCAGTATTTCTTGTCATATCAGTGATTCCCACAGTTAGAACCGTTCGGGTCTGCATAGTATCTGACATGATCCTCAGGGCCTAGCGGGTGTTCAGTGACTAGTGTGGAGAACGAGAGCAGGGCTTTCAGTGACTGGATCTTGGGATCCGCAGGTGTTTGAACAGTGCTATTTCCATTAAAGGCTACCTCTCCTCTGCAATTTCAGAGTTAAGTCCTTAAGACTATTTCAGATGGAAGAACTGTGCAATTGTGCAGCTTAATTCACTGTCCAAGCCTTTGCACAGACTCAGAAGACGCAGTGGCTCAGGGAATCTCCAGAGGGAGGCACTGGCTCCTCTATGCTCAGTCCCCCACACTTAGGGGGCGCCTCCACCCCTCCATCACCTTCCCTTACAGAGATAAGGACGTGGGACTAGGTGCAGCAAACGTGCTTCCAGGGACTTTAAAAAAAGAATAATTCTCTACAGAATTGCAGAAAAAAACAGATTCTCCCTCATTGTGTCTACTCCCAAATCTTTCTGTCTCACACCGAGACAGGTCAAAATTGCTCTAAAGTCAAGCCCTTGATTACGTTATTCTTGCATTCCTCCTGCTTTCCCACACAGAAGTGTGTCCCGTGGTTAAACCGAATTCAGGAAAACCCACATCAGTTAGCAGTTCAGGACCATCCCACACTTGGGGGAAGTGCTGTCACGTCAAGCAGATGAGGTCACTAGGGGGTGTGAGATAGAGCAGTGCTCCTTAAACTTTAGGGAACTTCGAATCAAGCTTATTAAAACACAGATTATGGGCCCCACCTCCAGAATTGCAGTGGCACTGTGACAGGGACTGTAAATGTGCATTTAGGATAGTAAGATTTAGCAAACTAAAAAAAAAAAAAATGCAAGATGCCTAATTAAGTTTGAATTGCAGATAAACATTTTTTAAAGGATAAGTATGTCGTCCCCAAACTACATGAGACATATTCATGCTACATATTTTTTATCATAAAATTTATTCACTACTTATCTGGAATTCCAATTGAACTGGGTGTCCTGAATTCTGGCAATGTTATTTTCATTTCTAACACTGGCCGTGGGGATGAGGATGCTCCTGGTCTGGAGGCCACAGTTGGAGCTACAGGTATAGACCTGCCTGAGTGCAGAGCCCTAGGGAACACCAACCTTTAACCAACAAAAAAAAATCCGTAAGTGAGGCAGCAGAATTAGGAGTGTTTTCTGAAAACCCAAAGGAGAAAAAAGTTTTAAAGACATGGAGTGATCAACGGGGTCACTTAGAGAGAGTTTGGGGGACTCTAAGAACTGAATAAAAGAAATTACAGTGGGCAACAGGAGGCCTTTGGGAATCTTCATCAGAGCATTTTCAGGGCAGCGATGGGGCGGGAGCGAGCTGGCAGTGATAAACAGCGGGAGTGTCTGGTGGACGTGACCGTCTGCGTGTGATTATTTGGAGGTGCTTCTTTGTGAAACAGAATAAAGGGGGTGCAGGGGCATTTGAACAAATTTTTTATTAAGGGGGATGCTGGCTACATTTTATGGCCACGGAAGAAGTCAGTCTAAGGAACACCTGAGATTACAGAAGCTGGAGAAGGGTGAATGGGGCACAGGTCCGAGAGATGCCGGCTTCTGATGTTCAAGCAGGGAAGGCTCTCGGTCGGTTCGGAGATCCATCCCGCAGAGGCTTCAGCGGCAGTTGCCTTTTTTAAGCGGTCCGGCAAAGAGGGGTCAGGTCTGAAGAGCCTGACAGTTTGCTGCCAACATACATCCCTTTGTAAAGGGATTTCATAGGTGTTGGGTCCCCGCAGAGCTCCTCTCGTTCTGCTCGTCACCAGTTCTGGGGTGTCCGCTGACACGGGTCCCTCCATGTCTCGGAGCTGCGGTACCGTAACTGTCGCGTCATTGCTTGACGCCGGCCCCTGCTTGACACGAGACACTCCATTTTCCTCTCTCCACCAAGTAATCGGAAAGATTGGCATCACACATTCAATAACCCAAACACCACCCCATTGGGCTCCTTTTACTCTCTCGTGTTAAGACAATCTCAGGTAGTTTGTTTAAAAGGTCAGAGTTTCTCGAATTGCAGTCTTGGGAGCGTCTGCCACGGTGTTAGTTGTCAGAATGCATCCAGAAGCCGGGATCTCTCTCTCTCTCTCTCTTTTTTTAAATTATTTTATTTTATTTTATTTATTCTTTGCCCCAGGGGTACAGGTCTGTGAATCATCCAGCTTACATCTTTCACAGCATTTACCAAAGCACAAACCCTCCCCAATGTCCATAACCCACCCACCCTATCCCTGAGCCAGGAAGAACACTTTTGGGAAATCCTGGAAGGAATGGGGAGGCTCTGAGGCAGAAGCACCACACCTCGCTGGCTCCACATGGACTGTGTATCTCTTGGCCCCAGGGGACTTGGAGCGGGTCAGCGACAAAAGCAGTCAGAACCCAGCAAAGGGGAGGAGGTGCTCCTGTGAGGTGTCCAGGCAGATTCTCCAATAGCCTCTCCCCTGCCCGACTTCAGAGTGCACCCTGCTTTATTCTTTTTCCATTTGCATTTGCATAACTATTTGTATTTAGCACATTGGAGATTTGATGCTTACTTTTTAAAATTTATTTATTTATTTTTAAAGATTTTATTTATTTATTTGACACAGAGAGATACAGCAAAAGAGAGGACACAAGCAGGGGGAGTGGGAGAGGGAGAAGCAGGCTTTCCCGCAGAGCAGGGGGCCCTTTGTGGGGCTTCATCCCAGGACCCTGGGATCATGACCTGAGCTGAAGGCAGGTGCTTAAGGACTGAGCCACTCAGGCGCCCCTTGATGCTTACTTTAAAATTGAATGTGTTATCATTTAATAACATTTATTCAGTGTATATTATTTATATTATATTATTAAATAAGTATTATTTAACACATGACATTCCTTATTATTTAGTAAATAACATTAATATTACTGAGAATAACATTTATTAAAAGTTATTTAAATAAATAGCATTCAATTTCTATTAATATGAATTTAAAATATAGAAATGATTTAGTTTTGAAATGCATAATCCATGTTTTCTTGCACAATGAAATAACCAAGTATCGCATTCGAGAATGTCCGCACATTGACCCTCTCCATATCAAGGCCCATGTCCCTGAATCTTTCTTTATTGTGAAAGTCTGAGCAGAGGGTTGCACCCCCTGGGGCCAACCACAGTCTAGCAGGCACGAGCAATTTCTGTTCCAACCCCCTCCCCAGATGAACTGAGGAGGCATTTGGGGAAACCAAATCACATACCAGTGCTACTACCCACATCCCTCTGCCCTCTTGTGGAAATATCCCGGTGGTGCTGACTTTGAAGTGGGTAAACTTGCGCAGACCCAGAAGGAGAAGGGAGCTGCCTGGACAGAAAGATCTGATGATAACTTGATGTCCTTTGTTATCTAGGGAGGGACTAATGCACTGAATGAACATTTCATTATTGGATTTTCGAGACAGTGTGTCTTGCCCTGCTTGCAATTATCTGTTGAGAATGAGGTTCCAGGATATAGTTCCAACCTGTGTAATTCTGAGAAAAGAATTTCCAGGATGGGGTTTTTGTGTGTCCCCCACCCCTTGACCCTGGATAACTTAGCCTGCTTATTCCAAAGAAGGTGAGAATTTGTCATTCAAACGTCTCAGTGGAATAGATGGAACCCTTGCACATTGCTAAAAGGCCTAAATGCCTCCAAACTAACGTTGAGTACAAGAAAAATTAAAAAAAAAAAGTCAAGTTCTTTACACCATAGCAATCTTACTATCCATTAAAAATAACAAAATTTATTTCCCACGTTCAAGAAATTTTTTCATTTTCTCTTCCTCACTCACTGAATTTATCACTGAGTGAATAATGGCTTGATTTTGACTCACACCTAGTAAAGTTCACCTGTGTGGGGGGAGTGGGGGCACTCATGGCCAGATTACTCAGGCCGGACCACAGCCTGATAATTGACACCAGCTTGGGACACCTGAGAAGAGAAAGCAGGGTAAGGTTCTTTCTCTTTTCAGCTCAGAAGCACAGGAAGTTGAGAGCTCCTCATCTCAAAACTGGGTTCAGCAAAGCATGGTACTTCAGTTCTGTAGTTACTTATTATATTTACTTATTTCCTAGAAAGATAGGTCAAGGTCACTGAGCTCCATAATTATGTCAGGAGTAATGAAATAGAAAAGAAAACCATTTTACCGCGTACTTGTTTGTCATCGTCATGGATGACATTACAGTAACTAATAAAGTTAATAAAAGTTAAAACGGGCGCCTGGGAGGCTCAGTCATTAAGCGTCTGCCTTCAGCTCAGGTCATGATCCCAGGGTTTAGGGATCGAGACCCACATTGGGCTCCCTGCTCAGCAGGGAGCCTGCTTGTCCTTCTCCCTCTGCTGCTCTGCCTGCTTGTGCTGTCTCTCTCTCCCTCTGTGTCAAATAAAAAAAATTTAAAAAAAAAAAAAAAGAAATAGAAAGGAAGTGGATCGTCTAGTGCAGCTTCTTAACCCAAATTCTGCTTCTCCCTCTCCCTCCCCCTCTCCCCCTCCCTCCTCCTCCCTTCCTCCTTCCCCCCTCCTTCTCTAGCTGCCTCTGTGTCAATTACATAAATAAAATCTTAAAAAATAAATAAATACAAATAAAAGTTAAAATAAAACCAAAACATCTGCAAAAATAGGCACCTATTAAATTGATCATTGACGTGATGTTTTATTTTCTGAATTTGTTCTTTAGTTTAGAAATAACTAACAATTAAAAGAGAAGAAAGGGGTGCCTGGCTGGCTCAGTGGGTGAAGCATGCCACTCTTTATCTCGGGCCAGTGAGTTCGAGCCCTGCATTGGGTGTAGAGCCTACTTGAAAAAAAAAAACCAATTTTTAAAAAAATTCTAAATCATCACCATGAAGTGAAATATCTCATATATTTCATAAATAAGTTAAAATTTGCAGACTTCACCAAAAAAAAAAAACCAGCACACTTCACAGTTTGCACTCTCTTCTGCTGTTTTAAATTTAAACACCAAGTAACAACAACTCTGAGCAGTTACACAGAATGAAAGAATTGAAGTAATTCCATTTTTGTTTCTTTCCTGTACTATCGTTGTTTACTTGGAATCTGCTGTTCTTCCACTGGGGCTGGGGGCACAAACTGTGCCTGGAGGGGAGTTGGAAGGTTCTTTTTTTTTTTTTTTAAAGATATTATTTATTTAAGAGAGAGACACAGAGTGACAGAGAGCATAGGTGGGGAGGAGAGGGATAAGCAGGCTTCCCACTGAGCAGGGAGCCTGACTCAGGGCTCAATCCCTGGGGACCCTGGGACCATAACTTGAGCCAAAGACAGATGCTCAACTAACTGAGCCATCCAGGCACTCTGGGAGTTGGAAGATTCTAAAGTGTATGAATGTACTCTTGAAATAGACAAGTTCTCATGTGAGGGAAGGTAAATGGGGGGTTCTTTGAATTAATTTCCAGATAGAATACTGTATTATTAGAGGGTAAGATAAAACTCTGTTAACTTGAAACTTGCACGAATATTATTATTATTCTTTAAACATTTTATGTATTTATTAGAGAGAGCACACGTGTGCGCGCATGAGGAGGGAAGGGCAGAAGCAGACTCCCCGCGGAGCAGGGGTGGGGCTTGATCCCAGGACCCTGAGTTCATGACCTGAGCTAAAGGCAGACCCTTAACCGACTGAGCCACCCAGGCGCCCCATACAGTATATTATTAAAACTCAACTGTAATCACACGAATTGTTTAGAATTTAGACCGCCAATAAAATGTTTTTTGGGAAGGAATATTCTGTCACTGGATTGTTTAGAATTGCTGGTGGATGGTGACAACAAAAAGGCTGAATTTGTCTGTTTTATTGTTTTTTAATAACTCCTTTACAGATAATGCACTTCTTATTGCCAGCAGCTGAGGCTAAAGAGACTTAAGTGAACTTGTGGGACTTCTGCTTACAGGCCACTGACTCAGGTGGGAGGAATGCTCTTCCTTGCTCTACATCATCTCTGCAGTGTTTTAGGAGGATGTGATGGGTAGAGCTCTAGCACCTTGTTCCGTCATGAGGGGAACTTGAGGATGGAAGCTAGTGATCGGGTAGAGAGAACAACTGAGGACCCAGGTCCCTGCTTGTGTGGACAATAGTAAGTAGCCCCCAATGAGTCATGCTTGTATAGAATCTCCTCTCATTGGGTTAGGATGAAACCTCTGACTTGCTTCTCATCAGTGAGACATGGCAAAGGAGATGGGCTATCACTCCCATAATGACGCTTCCTTATAGGGCAAGGGTGAAAGGATTTTGTAGATGTAATTAAGGTCCCTAATCAGTTGACTTTGAGGTCATCAGAAGGGAGATTATTTTGGGTAGACTTGCCCTAATCAGGGGAGAGGGCCTATGCCTTCCCTGAATTCAGAGACTCCAAGCAGCAGAGACTCTTTTCTCTCTGTTGCTGTCCTTGACAAAGTAATGCTCGATGAATATTTCAGCCACAAAGAAATGAATTTGGCCAACAATTCAATTCTGAGGGAGCTGGGAAGTGGATTTTCTCCCTAGTCTCCCAATGACCATGCAGCCGAGCTAACATCTTAATTTCAGCTTTACAAGGCCATGCAGCTAAGCCAAAGTCAGACTCTCCACTCACAGACACTAGGAGATAATAAAAGTGTGTTGTTTTGAGCTGTTAAGTTAGTGCTAATTTGTTATGTAGCACAGAACACTAATCCATTGGTGTTCGTGTTGCCACTGTAACAACCCAGGGACGCCTACCTTCGGGCTCCTTTTATGTGAGCAAGAAATACATTTCTCACTGCTTTACGTGAGCAAGAATTACATTTCTCACTTCTTTATAATTTTATAATTTTAGATTTTCATTTATAGGCAGCTGACCCTCACCTTAACCAATTCATGGAGTAATGAGGAAGGGTTTCTAGAAGATGAGTCATTTGTAGTTGATCTTAAAAGTGGATACAGTTTCAGAAGGTGGAAAGTGGAGTGTCTGGAGGTAGGAAATAATTTTCATGGGGCAGAATGAATGAGAATAAATCATAGCTGTTTTGAAGAAATAAGGAATAATTCAGTTTCACTAGATTGAATGAGATGAGGCTGGAAAGGTAGAATAGAGCCGAGTCACAAAGCTAGAAGCACTTGGAGATGATTTTTCTTTCTCTTTTTTTTTAAATTTTATTTATTTATTTGACAGAGAGAGAGAGAGAGAGAGAGATCACAATAGGCAGAGAGGCAGGCAGAGAGAGGAGGAAGCAGGCTCCTGGCTGAGCAGGGAGCCCGATATGGGCCTCGATCCCAGGACCCTGAGATCATGACCTGAGCCGAAGGCAGAGGCTTTAATCCACTGAGCCACCCAGGCGCCCTTGGAGATGATTTTTCAAGCAATGGAGAGCAACAGAGACTTTCTGACCAGGGCTGAGCAGAGCTACGCCTTATTTTAGAAACCCAGTATGGGTCAGTTCTCTTCAGGTTGCAGAAACATATCTCAAGTAGATTTTGTCTCAAAGAGACTTATGGGAAGAGAAACTGGGGAAGAGAAGCAAGAACTTAAAACAGGAGCCAGAGAATGAGAGACTCATGCCTTAAGAGCTCTTTGTCTTGTTATTTGACTTCATTTTTTGCTGCAAGAAACTTCTCATGCCTGAAACATGGCCCCTGACAGTTGCCCGCCTAAGGGGAAAGAAGGGACTTCCTTTCCAGCTCTGGTTGAAGGTATCTCTGCTGGAAGCTGCACTTTGAATGGACAACCTTGGAATAATCCCAAAGGCCAATGGGCAGGATATGTTGATTGGCCTGAGAGTGTGTGTGTGTGTGTGTGTGTGTGTGTGTGTATGTGTGTATGTGTGGTCTAGTGTCTGCTACTAGAAAAAGGAGCCTGGGGAATCAAACAAAATGTTTATATAAGTGCAATTTGAATTTCACAGTTCTGTCTTTTCCTATCAGGGTCTCATGGACAAGTGATGTACTCTTATGATTATATCCCACTAGGGGAATAAAATTTGAGTTGAATTTATATTTAATTTAGGAATAAAGGTATAAACAAATGATTATTCATAATTTTACCAACGATTTCTCCTTACCTCTGTCAATGTCAACCAAACTCTAAACCATGTAATTAAAATTAGTCTCCATTATACAAGTTTTTAATCCTCAATTATTAATGTATTTTATGTCCAAAGTGTGTAAAATACTGTGTTATGCTTCTCCACCACTGAAGGAAGAGAGAATTTCAGAATAGCACACTATGTAAGTGTGCTTTCAGGGCACCTGAGTGGGTTAGTCGGTTGTGTTTGACTCTTGATTTTGGCTGAGGTCATGATCTCAGGGTCCTGGGATCGAGCTCAGCGGGGGGTCTGCCTGAGGATTCTCTCCTTCTGCGCCTCTCCCTGCTCTCTCTCTCTCTCTCTCAGATAAAGAAATAAATCTTAAAAAAAAAGAAATGTGCTTTCAATTTCTTTGAATAATATCAGTGAAATACTAACTCATTGCTTAAGGAAGCAATATTCTTTTGCTCAAATGTACTAGTAGACTTAGCTAATTGTTAAATAAAATCTGAGGTCATCTAAGAAATATACTATTTTATTTTATTTTATTTTTAAAATATTTTATTTATTTATTTGACAGAGAGATAGAGAGCACAAATAGGCAGAGCGACAGGCAGAGGGAGAAGGAGAAGCAGGCTCTCCACGGAACAGGGAGCCCAATGTGGGACTCGATTCCAGGACCCTGGGATCATGACCTGAGCCAAAGGCAGCAGCTTAACCGACTGAGCCACCCAGGTGCCCCGAAATATACTACTTTAACCTGCACCGTTTACCATATATACTTTAGGTACCTGTGAAGTGTTTGGAAAGTTTAGGGTCTTTTTTTTTTTTTTTTTTTAAGTAAGCTCCATGCCCAGTGTGGTACCTGAACTCACAATCCTAAGATCAAGACATGAGCCAAGATCAGGAGTCTGACCCCTAACCGACCGAGCCATGTAGGCACCCTTAGGGTCTTTTTCTAAATTCTTAGATATGTTGATCATCTCTACATGTTATCTGGAAATATTCAAGCATATAAAGTTGACTCATCTGTAATTGACATGATAAACACCCATCTGAGGAATCAAAGATGCCAGCATTTAAAATGCCTGAAATACAAAATGCGTTTTTCAAAATGTGGTTGAACTACTTTCTGGAACACTTCCATCGGCTACTTGGTGGGTGCAGCTGATACTTCTTACCACTAGGTGCTACTCTTCCTCCATCACATACATATCTCCAGTCTCAAAAGCAAGACAGAAGCAAAACCAACTGAGTTATTTCCTGACGGCTTTTTAAACACTAGCTAAAACTTCACCTTGCGTATGTACTCATCATTGCAACAATACAGTATTTTGAAAGTGGTTGGCTAAGCATTCAACATTTTGTAGAAAGTGAAGCTTATCCCTGCTTTCTGCAGTATCATCCCACAGCATGTTTCAGAAAACTAAAGACTATCAATACCTCTACTTGCAATTAATTCATGTTAATGAAAGGAAGCTGTAGGGTTATAATGTCATGAAAAAGGCAGTTGACATGCCTAGGGTTTCTCCCCATAGAGGTGGCATATTATAGTATCTACAGAATTTTACATGTGAGACAATAAAAAACACAAAACTTTAAGTTATTAGTTATATATTACAAATCACCCAAAGGCATTATTATTGATATATATCTGTGAAGGAGGAAAATGTATGGAATCTGTTTATAGTCTCAGGCTAAATGTCTTGAGCTGGATGATAAGTAGCTGATAAGAGTTCCTGTTTGTTCAGCTTTTCTGGAAGGATTTCTCCCACCCAGTGCTTGTAGATAAGCACATCATAAACATTTTTGAAGATAGGGAGGGCATAAACCACCCTCATATTTATGTCCACTGGACCTTTAGAGAAACAGTTTTATTATGGCATTGGATTGAAAATTCAGCAATTCTAAATATTAAAATTTTAAACATTTCTCTTCCCTATGGATAAAAAGAACTTGAGGTGGGAAAAAATGAAAAGCTAACTAAATTGTGATTTAAAAAAAAAAAAGTAAGCCAATTAGGCAGATTAGATCCTTGGAACATATTCCTTCTTCACGGCTTCCCTCAGGTTCACCCGTCCAGTTTAGCTGTTCACTCACTGACTCATTCATGCACTGGCCAAACTTTTACTGAGCAAGCTTATGGATTTCAGATACAACAATAAAATGGAATGGCCTCTATGTCAAGAAGGCTTGAAGTTGTCGTGAAGGGGGAGGTGGGGCTGGCAAGGAGGAGAAGGAGAGTCAGATTCGTAAGCAGAGAGTTGGCGCAGTGACAGCTCCCGGGATACTCAGTTGTGCAGGATGATAGATATGAATAGAAGGATCCTTCGGTGACTTTCACATGCCTTGAGACTAACTGGACAGAAACGTTCCACTGTCTGGATGGATGTGTTCTCGAACCTGCTGGTGGCTGTGCTGCCCGTCGCCTCGTAGTCCTTCAGGCAGGATGTGGCCACGTGACCAAGTTTGGGCCAAGGAGATTGATGTGGACGTGTTGGGCGGGACACCTGGGGCAGATGCCTGCCTTCCTCCAGGTTACCAACACATGTCCCCGTCAGGGGCTGCGGTACTACTCCTTCTCCTTGTAATTGGATCATTGGAAACATAATCGACGCTGGTTTTTGTCTTCTTCAAATCTCTTTTGAGTCTCGTGTCCCTGTTAAGGAACTATTTCGATTAGAGGAATAAGGACCCGCTTTTTGTTCTGACTTTGGAGATAGGATCTTAGTGTTTAGCCGGACAGAAATAGAAATAACATGATGATCAAATCCAGCAATTCAGCCCCTTTCACACCAGCAAAAGTACAAGTCACCCACAAAGGTTACTTTTGAAGGTCGGAAGAGAATTGAAGTGAGAGAAATATTGATTAATCCAGGGGAAGCCGAAAAGGCTCTGTTCTTCTGGTCGACCCGAAGCGGCGGGCGCCAGGCGTGTCATGTTAATAAAGGAGGCTAGAGACACACTGGGAGACAGCAAAGGCGAGAGGTGGGAAATGATCTTTCCATTATTCCCTCTTGGTTAGAAACCCCATTATGCGCTCTGTCGGCTCCCTGAACTCCTCCTTTGAGGAGCAAAGAATAGTGAAGCGTAATCCCATGTCTTTAACTGCTATTATGAGAAGGTCCCACTCATGTCCTCATTTCCCTCCTTGCCCCACTGGGATGCGTTCCGTCGTTTTAATCACTCCCTCGCCTGCACCTGCCGCTCCCTCCCTGGGTACGGCCAACTCAGAGCCTCACCCGAGTAGCTGGAAAGAGCTGGCACAAAACCCAAACAAACACACATGCCTTTTGATGTTCTCAGACAGGCTGCGTGATTATTGCCTTATCCTGCTGACGGGACAGAGAGTTCCCTCGCTACTCCTCTGAACCGAACATCAGAAGGTTTGATCACAACATTTAAATACTTAGCACATATAGTCAGCCTTCCTGAGGTGCTCTCACAAAACAAACAGGATAGTCATCTGGTCACTTGAAGCTGCTAACTAGGGAAAAATATTCCTCTCTTTTTTTTAAAGATTTATTTATTTATTTATTTATTTATTTATTTATTTATTTGACACAGAGCGAGAGATCACAAGTAGGCAGAGAGGCAGGCAGAGAGACAGGAGGAAGCAGGCTCCCTGCTGAGCAGAGAGCCCGATGCGGGGCTCGATCCCAGGATCCTGAGATCATGACCTGAGCCGAAGGCAGAGGTTTAACCCACTGAACCACCCCGGGTGCCCCCAAAATATTCCTCTTAAATAAAAAAAAAAATAGGGCCTATTTGAAACTTAGGACATCAACTAAGTGATTATACCAATATTTTAAACATATTCAATTTAAGCAGTTTGGACATGCGCCGTTATTCTGTCTATGCTATTTTTTTTTCCTTAGGAAACATTTTCTAAGTAGTAGGTAGAAAGGAAAAATGAAACTGAATCCAGGTTCTTAATCAGTTGAATTCATTCCTTCAATCAGTATTTCTTGCGTGAATACTGTGAGTGTGATAAACATAGGGTTGTTTATTTATTGTAAAATTCGTGTGATGTTTGCCTTCGCTGCTGAGGAGAGGATGGCTGCCTGCCTTACAAGCGGTGGTATCCCCAGAACCCAGCGCAGGGCCTTGCACGTGACAGGCACTCAATGCCTGGAGATGGCTACTTCCACTGTCCAGACAACATGAATCCTTGGGGCCAACTGGGATGGGTTGACATAACCTCTAGTTAGAGGGCTAGAAGAATCGGAAGGATGATGGAGATTCTATCAGGAAAAGGGATTGGATAGCCCAAATATGTATAAAATTCATGGAACAACCCTCCCACTCTCTTTGGGATATATTAAAAACACCCGGTCCTGTGTTAAATTAGGTAGGGGAAAGCTAAGCTTCCAGATTGTGATGACGTCACACATTGGGACAATTATAAATGAGAGCTGCTTCTTTCTATCTTTAGTATCTCTGTATTTCTATGGCTGAGATATTTGCAAACAGTGGTAAATGCAGGGTGATAGACCCTTTTGAGGCATGGCTTAAGTGTAAATAATCAAAGGGCTTGTCAAAGTTCGACTGCTTCAATTTCGTATTTTATTTTTTTAAAAGATTTCATTTATTTGAGAAAGAGAGAGCATGAGAGAGAGAGAGAGCATGAGGAGGAAGGGTCTGAGGGAGAAGAAACTCCCCACTGGGTGGGGAGCCCGATGTAGGACTTGACCCTGGGACTCCAGGATCATGACCTGAGCCAAAGGCAGAGGCTCAACCAACTGAGCCACCCAGGTGCCCCTGAGTACTACAATCTCCTCCTCCTCCTCCTCCTCCTCTCCCTCCCCCTCCCCCTCCTCTTCCTCCTCCTCCTCCTTCTTCTTCTTTAATTACCAGACTTCATTTCTTAGAGCAGTTTTAGGTTTACAGAAAAATTGAATAAAAAGTACAAAGAGTTCCTATATACTCCCCACCTCTGAAGTTTCTTCTGTGTTTTCCATGGGTGCAGTGTATTTGTTACAATTGATGTGACAATTGATGGATATATTAGTTTAAACTGAAGTCCATATTTTACATTAGGATTTACTCTGCATTATATACAATTCTATGGATTTTGCTAAATGCATAATGATTGCCTCAGTTTTTTTCCAGCATAAAGGCTCAATAATATAAGATTTTATTACAATGAACAGGTGAGAAACCAATATCATTAAAAAATCAATTTGTGCAATAAAATGATTTAAATTATGTGGATTGGCTCTGTATTATTTAATAGGTTTTTACTTCCACTGTAATGTACTTATAAAATAGATTTATTAGTAAATGTTCCCTTGTAATACTTGTATCGTTGGATTTATTTAAGTAAATGAATAAAAATGATTATAAAACACTTTGGAAATATTTGATAATAATGAGAGTATGGCCCTCACATTTAGCAAAAGATTTAAAAACAAGAAGAAAATTCTGCCTTTTTTTTTTTTTCAAAATCTGGTAATCACTGGGTATGTGGACATTTAAGGCATCATTGGTTTACTGTTTGTCATGCGTCCTGGCACACGGGGAATGTATAAGGCATATTAGCTATTGATTATGATTGTAAGTTCTCTAAAACTAGAGGTATTAAATCAAATTTTGATCCCTGAAAATGGGAGAGTAAGTTAGAAAAAAAAACCCAAAAAACAAATCCTGTTTATTTTTGCATATGAAGTTGGTGAGGCAGTTCTCTGAAGTTACAGAATCTTAGAAATAGAAAGGAAGGGGCACCTG
Source organism: Ailurus styani (assembly GCA_002007465.1). Classification (NCBI taxonomy): domain Eukaryota; kingdom Metazoa; phylum Chordata; class Mammalia; order Carnivora; family Ailuridae; genus Ailurus; species Ailurus styani. Next base: position 2,591,858 of record LNAC01000040.1, read on the forward strand.
GGTGGCTCAATCGGTTAAGTACCTGCCTTTGGCTCAGGTCATGATCTCAGAATCCTGGGGTCGAGTCCCGCACTGGGCTCCCTGCAGAGCAGGGAGCCTGCTTCTCCTTCTCCCTCCGGCTGCTGCTCTGCCTACTTGTGTTCTTTCTCTCTGTGTCAAATAAATAAATCTTAAAAAAATAAAAAAAGAAATAGAAAGGAAGTAGATCATCTAGAAAGGAAGTGCAGCTTCTTAACCCAAATTCTGAATCCCTTTTATGTCACTTGTCTTCAGTGGGCCTACAGCTTAGATCTATCACAGGAATAGGAACACAATTCTTGTTGAAGTGGCATTTCCCATCAATGGGTGGCTTCAGCCGTTCAAAAGGTTTTCATAAGCTAAACCCAAACTTTTTCTTTTTAACTTCTACTTGTAGATCCTAGTTTTGCTGTTTGGTATTGGGAAGAATATAGCTGCTGTGCTACCTCAAATAGTACTTCCTTCTAGGCGATTCTACTATATTCTAGGCTAAACTAAAAATCTCTTGCCATTATATTGTTTTTGGATTCCTCAAGATCTTGCTTACACTCTTTGAAATAACCTTTGCCAATTGAAATAACTTTTTCTTTATTTGTTGTTATTATTATTTGTGTTTTAACACTTAACATAAGATCTACACTCTTAGCAAAATTTTGAGTACGTGATACGGTATTAACTACAGGGATTATATTGTACTGTAGATCTCTAAGGACTTATTCATCTTGTATAACTGAACTTTGTGCCCTTTGACTAATACCTCTCTGTCTCTCCCTGCTCCCAGCCCCTAGGAACCACTATTTTTCTCCATTTCTAGAGTTTGACTATGTAAGTGATATCATGTAGTATTTGTCCTTTTGTGTCTAGATTATTTCACTTGGCATAATGTCCTCCAGGCTCATCCATGTCCCAATGGCATGATTTCCTTCTTTTTCTAAGGCTGAATAATATTTCATTTAATGTATATACCACATTTTCTTTATCTATTCATCCATCAATGGATATTTACATAACACAAGCAAAAATAGACAATTGGGACTATATCGAACTAAAAAGCTCCTGCACAGAAAAGGAAACAATCAACAAAATATAAAGGCAACCTATGGGGTGCCTGGGTGGCTCAGTCATTAAGTATCTGCCTGTGGCTAAGGTCATGATCCCAGGGTCCTGGGATTGAGCCCCGCATCAGGCTCCTCACTTGGCGGGAAGCGTGCTTCTCCCTCTCCCACTCCCCCTGCTTGTGTTCCCTCTCTCACTGTGTCTCTCTCTGTCAAATGAATAAAATCTTAAAAAAAAAAAAGGCAACCTATGGAATGAGTGAAAATATTTACAAATCATATATCTGATCAGGGGTTAATATCCAACATCCAACACATGTAAGAAACTTCTATACCCTAATTGCAAAAAAGCAAATAACCCAACTAAAAAATGGGCAAAAGAATAGATATTTTTCCAAAGAAGACATCCAGATGGCCAATGAAAATGTAGATGAAAAGGTGCTCAGCATCACGAGTCAACAGGGAAATGCAAATCAAGACCACAATAAAAAGAACTTAAGGTTGTGATGTCTACAATAAGACATAAATACCAGTTTTACTATCAGTTACTGTGTTTCTGTGATTGCATGCTCAGCTTTTCTCTGTAAAATGAGGGATTTGATTTAAATAATTTCTAGGGTTCTTTCCAACTTTTAAAAGCTATTGTGTTTGGGGTGTGTGTGTGTGTGCGCGCATCTGTGTGTGTTACAGACATTCCATCTTATTGGCTTCTTGAACTTGCAGTTGATGCAGAGTGCCAGATAACTTTTCACATGAACTTCTGCTAAGTTGCATCTTAAGCAACTGTATGATATACATTTATCCCTGTTACTTTCTCTCTCTGCTTGTTTCTTTTTGTTACTGAAGCCTGTGTGGATGATTTTGAATGTTAATTCCATATTTGTTGGATTAGTAAGCCCAGCAAGATATGTGTCATCTATACATTTTGTTAACATGATTCTCACATATTCATTTAATTTGTTGATAAAAGTTGAGTAGAAAAGAGCTAAAACGGAACCTAGTTCCTACCCCTTTCTCTTCAGTTTGACATTGTTCCATTCATCAACAGTCTTGAATAGACTTGTCTTACCAACAATGTGCCCATGTAATTGATATTAAAATCCAGCCTCTCTCCCTAAATTGTCCAAAAAGATATTATGATTGAGCTGTCAAAGATCTTGTAAAAACATAATATACTGTGATACAGTATTAGTACATTGCATGAGATTAGTAATACAGCCCAAGAAGGAAGAGTGTTTTATTAGAGATGACTTGGTGGAAGTGAGCTGTTTATTGTTTCCAGAGGTCAGTTCTCACTCTAAAAAGTCCATGAACAATCTATTTACTAATCCATTCTCGAATTTTGTGGAGGAGGAGGTCAAGTTTCCAGTCTTTGCTTTCTGGGAACTATCTTTTCTCTCCTTGGAAAGCTGAACAACATTGTTTGTCCCTCGTTCATGGGTAGACAAGGTCAATTCTTTATTAACACTCTGTTCATATACAGCCTAGAGACTGAAGACAGAGAGAGGCAGATAGGTGGGTGTGAAAAGTGATTTTTGGAGAGCACTGGGCACTGTCAGATTAGTTATGGAATGTTTTCTTCCCCTGTGATCTCGTTATGCCTCCTTCTTAAACAGAGTCATAAATATAAATGATACATAATAGATGAAATGATAATAAAGAATATCTTCATTAACAGACAAGCATTTAGATACAGTAGAATGTATCCACGCACCTACTGTACCTGGGCTGATGGCCTGTGAATGCAGGAGAAGGCCTCCTCCTGCCCCTAAGCTACACAGCGGAGAGGGAAACCCGGGGAGCTCGTCTGTTCACAAACAGCTTGGACTCCACAAGTCTGTCTGAGGAGCACCTGATCATAAGAACAAGTGACTAAAGGGGCTAAACCTGTAGTCACAGATGCTCTTACAGTAGCATGCATGTACTTTTGGTTCTTTCTAGCTTACGAAGCTGTGGCTTCTTGCTGACCGACGGCCATCTTTCCTCAAAAGCAGCTCAGTTTCACGAAATAGGACACTGTTTGGAAGGTGTGTGGTTACTTTTTTGTGTCAACTTGGCTAGCCTCTGGTGCCCCATTGTTTAGTCAAACGCTAGTCCAGCTGTTGCTGTGAAGGCATTTTGAAGATGTGAATAACATTTACAATTATTTGGTTTTAGGAAAGGAGATTATCTTCCATTATGTAGCTGGGGCTCCTCCAGTCAATGGAAGGTCAAAAGAACAGAACACTGAGGTTTCCCAAAGAAGAAGAAATTCCATCCCAAGGCTTGAGGTTCCAGCCTGCCGGCTCTACAAAAATTCTGGACTTACCAGCCCCCACAATCATGTGAACTAATTCGGTAAAATCAATCTTTTTCTTTACCTATCAAATGACATATTTAGATAGAGATACATAGATATAGATATCCATCCTGTTGGTTCTTTTCCTTTGGAGGATGATGACTGACACAGGAAGATATCTTCCTTCCCTCTAATGTTTCCATGTGACACATGAAACTCTCGATGGCCCCACGGGTGGCCATTCACTCTAATACCGGGCAGATTCTCATAGACCCTGGACCTCTGGAACCACTGTGACTTCCAGCGAGATCAGGCATGTAGCAGGAGATTTATAAATATTTAAAGGGATGTTGAATGCAATGTAAAGAGGCGCTAAACTTCTTTCATATTGTTGATACCTTTTCCAGTAATGTCTGCTACAATCGATGTAAAACTTCTGTTTCCTTTGCAGGGTACACACGTGTTCTTCCTCTTGCGGACCCGCCAGACCCCGGGAGCTGCAGGGAAACACCGCAGTTGCCATTTGAGTTGGTGCTCTTGATGCTCTGCCCTCTTTAGACCCGATTCTTCATCATTTCCTGGCTCAGGCTCCTGGGTTGGGCACAGAGAGGGAGTCACTGTCTTTGGATTTTCTGGAGTTTCCTTAGACTCCAGTTATGTCGCCTTACCTCTGCCCACTGCCACCCAGACTCTCCCTCCCAGGTGTTGCTGGTGGCTGAACTTGTAGTTCAGAATAAAACTAAGTAATTTTATTAATTGTCACCTGAGTTGCAAAGTCTAGGATGACAATTAAGCCCTGAGACTGAAACTTCCAAGCTGTCTAGATTTTGACTAGATCTTTGAACCTGAAAGCAAATTTACTTTGGAAATGGCTGACTTCTGAGAAGAAGAGGGAAGAGCAGATGAAATGCTATGTACCGGGGCACCTGGGTGGCTCAGTGGGTTAAAGCCTCTGCCTTCGGCTCAGGTCATGGTCTCAGGGTCCTGGGATGAAGGCCCGCATCCGGCTCCCTGCTCGGCAGGGAGGCTGCTTCCTCCTCTCTCTCTGCCTGCCTTTGCCTGCTTGTAATCTCTCTTTCTCTGTCAAGTAAATAAATAAAATTAAAAAAAAAAAGAAATGCTATGTACCTTGCCTATTTTAGACACTACTGATACTACTAGAGATGTCATCCAAGAGAAAAGGTAATGAAACACTCAAGGTAAGCATATTCAGCAAGGAACTGTTAGGATTACAGAAGCGTGATGGAGATGGGAGCTGGAAGGTGGCAGTAGAAACCTATGTTTATGATGTGCCCGCTATGTGCCAGACACTGTGAAATGCAACACTCTCTATCATCTCATTTAATCTCATAAGGGTCCAGTGTTTTTGCTCTATTTTTAAGATAAAGAACTGAAATTCACAATATTTAAATAATTTTGCCGCAACTCTTAGATTTTAAATAACAAAACCAGGAGAAGCATATTAGGTTCATCCAACTCCAAAGTGTATGATTTTCTCATACACTTGAGGAAAAGAAACTTATTTTCTAAAAATGAATCATAACGGGCAGTATCAATTTAAAGTTTAGCAGAGTTTGAGGCCATTTCCTTACTGTGAAATATCATGCATATTTCCGCAGTAACTGGAAAGCAAATTAGGGAAAGGTCCCTCCCCCCACTTAATTATATCAAACAAATGATCTTACAATTATATAAGAAGTCGCCCATTAGAGTCTAGCCAGTGGCTTGGCTTCTTGTCCAAACCTCACAGTGAAATATGCAGACTTTCTGGAACCACGTATTAAAATCTCTGCGGTTGAATTAGCCTTTTTTCTGCAAAACCTAACCTCAATACTATTCAGCATATAGACACACTCCAGGGATGAGATCCTTAAAGCCCAGTGTCAAAAGGTGAATACCTGATAATCATCACCTTAATTTCCCACTCATGAAAACTGGCTTTGTCCTAATTTATTCTCAGACATGTGGGTCTGTCCCGTGGAGAGGTGCCTTGTTTCCTAGCCTTATAAAGAGACCAACCCCAAGTCTGGCATACGTATAAAGTAACGCAACGATGTTCCTGTGTAAACGGGCTCAGAAGAAAATTCCTCAACAGATATGCCAAAATTGGTGAGCGATTCTGACATTGCCCAAAGAAGAATATATTCTCCAAGGTGATTATTTTGAATGGCAACCCTCACGTGGGGCGTGTAACGGAGTAGATTTGACAGGGCTGCTGAGGAGCCAGAAGAGCACTGAACGTTGAGTCACGAAGCCTCTGTTGGCATCCCCGCCAGGCATCCTGCTCCCTGAGAGGCACCGTTTGCCTTCTGCTGCTCCCTGAGGGGCAGTGGAGGTCACCTAACCTTTCTGAGCTTCTTCCCGCCTTTGGGACACTGGCGGGAATGACACCTGCCGACATGGTTGTGATAATCAAGTGAAGCTCACAATATGAAAGCCTTCAAAACAGTGGGGCGTGGGTAACTCAGTCATAGTTAACCTCCCGGTGAAGTCCCACAGTCTGAAACCAAGGCCCTCAAGTTCTTAGGAAACATCAGTGATGTTAATAATTAGCCTTGGTGAGAAATTCCAGAATGACCCATGTACGTGAGGGCCAGTTATTTCTGTGCTCAGTTTGATGTGGAAAGTCACCAGTAGAATCCATTTGTTCGATTTCACAAGCCCCAGAAGACCAGTGGACGCTGCTTACTTTGGAATCCTGGAACTGGGTCTCAGCAGTTTTCACCGACTCACTTTATCCTTGTCTAGAGTTAATGAGATCAGAGTTAACATACTAAGAACCTAGTGCTCTGCAAACCTTTATGGTATTTTAGGAGGCCATGAAATCATGTTTATCTTGTGTTAGGACTGGGTTGGGCCAAGAGTAGGACAACTGTGGGTCCATTCTGTCTGTGGGCTCAAACACGTCCTTGGAGATTCCTTCTGGAGGCAAGAGAGTGCTACCGATAGAAGGCAGAAATGAGAGCCAGGGACTTCACTCCTTCCTAATCCTAGTCCTTCCAGGGCAGCTACTTTGAGTTTTCGGTTACCACCGCTGTAGCTCACAAGCACAGGGAGGCTTGAACACCATTTCTGCCCCTAGCAGGGATAAATGGCTGCATTATGTTGGCCAGGTTACCTAACCTCTCTTTGCCTTGGGTACCTCATCGGTAAAGTGGGGAAAATAATAGAACCAATTTCCTTTGTGCATGTAAAGCATTTGCAAAAGTGAGAAGCTGGGAAAACAGCATTTAAAAGCATCAATTCTGAAGATAGATTGCCTGGGTTCAAATCCGAGCTCCACCACTCATTTGCTTAAATGCTCTTCTAAGAATTGGGTAGTTAATAGGACTAGCCTCATAGATGAAATGTGCCAGTGCCTGGACGGACCTAACATGATCAGCACATAGGAAGTGCTCTACGGATGCCTGCTGTTTTATTATTACTTGTGTCCGGGAAAAGTCTTAGACACTGTTTATAAGGCTATGGAAATAAAAAGTTAAAAATTTCCAACATTATTAATTTTTTTCCTGTGTTTGGCTCTATTAAGTGTGAAAGTCACATCAGTGATGTTGGGATTTCCTTCATTTTCTAGGCCATGTCCTAGACATTGGCGATGTCCCTCATTTAACATTTTCTCTCTCTTTTTTAAGGGTTAGATATTGGCATATATTTTACTGAATCTTTATTAAGACTTTTATTTCCTGCTTTACTTCAAGTTCAGTATCCAATTCTTTCCTTTTTCTGAGAGCAACAAGTCAATGAATTTTAAAGACTGCATACAGAAGGGACCCACACACATTGGGAGGATGATAAATGAACAAAACATCTATTTGGGACAATTTCTGATTCTGTCTCTTCTCCCCTCTCCTCACAGCATTCATTTCAATGTTTTTGCCATTCATTTATTCCTTCAGTATTTATTGCGAAGGCTTGTCAGGCATTCTGACAGGCGGTGGAAAATCACGGTTCTGACATTTGAAAGGTGTTTTACAGCTTACTGATCGTTTATGTTAAATTCATTCAATCCTCTGAGGAGCTCACTTCACTTCACCCAGCTCTTCCTCCCCTTTTTGCTTTATATTTCTCATAACTCTACAGTTACGAGAAATTTCCTTGCTCAGATTTTTAGTGTGCAGAATATTTGCCAAGTGCGTGGGGGGCACAGTGGGGTGGGAAGTTGACTGGAAGAGAAGGTGGTAGGTGGGGTGGGGATAGAAATCAGTTGAGAATGTAGGTCAGAGATGTTTCCAATACCTTACCCTTTAGGACAGAAGGACGAGCACTGTCTCTTATTTAGGAAAGTCCAGAGAGTCACTTGCAAAGGAACAGTGACCATCCATCTACCCGTCACCAGAAACTGGATTGAGACTAGATATAGGGCTGGCAATTTCCCAACTCCTCCCTTACCTTAAGCATATTTAACATATGCAAGAAGCCAGAATTACAGCCCTCCCTTCCTTCATAAACAGGCAGGCCCTTAAGTCCCAGCATCTAAGTTCCCCAATTACACTTCCTCTTGACTTTCATGATACTAACCAACAGACAAGAAATAGAACATACCAAACAGACCAGAAAAGTACTCCTTCAGTCTCATATCACCTGTGTCATTCACTCTTAAGCCTCTCATGCACAACCTAGACTTCTAGACTTCTAGAAGGAAATCTTAATGGCTTCCTGCAGTAGGACGAGCTTGTGGTGGATGAATGGCTTATGTCGGCTATAGAGACTGAAGGGAGTGTGCCGCTGGTGTGCAGGCAAGTGGGATCTCTCACGTTTAAGCTTATACTGATCTTTTCAAGGGTACCTTGATGATTCACAAGATATAAGCAGATGATAACCATAGATAAACTTCTACTGTGAAATAAACCAAGCTCATTCCTTACCTAGATGCCTTTAACTTGCTTTGCCCTCTGCCTGGAAAGCTCTGCCTCCAGAACTTCCCATGGTTCTTTCTTTTCTTGTCTTTTCTTTTCTTTTCTTTCCCTTCCTTCCTTCCTTCCTTTTCTCTCTCTCTCTCCCTTCCTTCCTTTCTTCCTTCCTTTTATTTCTTTCTTTCTAAAGTTTTATTTATTTATTTATTTGACAGAGAGCGAGATTACAAGTAGGCAGAGAGGCAGGCAGAGGGAAGGGAGGAAGCAGGCTCCCTGCTGAGCAGAGAGCCGGATGCTGATGCTGGGCCTCGATCCCAGGACCCTGAGATCATGACCTGAGCCGAAGGCAGAGGCTTTAACCCACTGAGCCACCCAGGTGCCCTTCCCATGGCGCCTTTCTTGTTATTCAGCTCAAATTATCACTTTCACGGAGAGGCCCTCCCAGCCAGTCTATACAGAGTAGAGGGACTGAGAGTGAAGATACTATCTTATTTCACAATTCTACTCATGGCATTTATCTCTACCTAAAATGGACTTACCTGTCTATATACTTATTATCTCTCTCACTCACAGCACTGTAAGCTCCAAGAAGGCAGAGATTATTTTTTAACACACTGCCTGGAACACAGAAGGCCCTTAATGTATATTGGTCAAATGAGCGAGTGATCAACTGATACTTATTGAATGACTATTCAATGCCACTCCTATTCTAGGCCCTGGGGATGTGGTGTAATGCATCAAGCAGACAAACTCCCTGAACTCTTAGAGTTTGCATTCTAATGCAGGGAAACAGAAAACGGAAAAGGGGAAGCTGGGTGGGTGGGGCTGTGCTATATTAAATAAAGTGATCAAGGGAAGGTCTTGCTGCAGAGTTTTGAAGGTGAGGAGGGAGGCGCCTGAAGAAGGTGAGGAAGATAAGGTGGGGGAGGGTAATTCTTTTAGCGAAGGAGATAGGAAGCGCAAAGGTCCTGAGCAAACCCGGTGGGGGGGGGTGAGACTAACGTGGCTAAAGCCAGCAAGCTCCTGGGTGAGTGGCAGCAGACGGTGGAAGGGTGCTGGGGGCAGCTCCAATCCTATAGAGTCCTGTATGCCAATGAAAGGAGTTTGGTTTTTATTCTTTTGTGAAGTGGGAAGCCACTGGGAGGCTTTGAGGACAGAGACATGATCTGATTTAGGTTATAATAGTCCCTCCTTTTGTTCTGGTGATAAAATATTGTAGGGGACAAAGGGGGGTGCAGTTAGCAGGCCAATGTAATAATCCAGGTAAGAGATCATGGGTGGCTTGGTCCAGGGTGGTAGCAGTGGCGGGGGGGCGGGGGGGGGCTTGTTAGTAGTCTNNGGAACTGAAAGGACCTGCTGGTACATTGAACAAAGTCATGATACAAAAATAAATATAGAAAGAAGGCTTTTTGGGGGTTTATTTAAAGACACTGGTTTTGTCAGTCTCGTGACATCGATATACCAAATAGTACCGTCTAGAAATTCAGCATCAGAACTTGGAACTTTTTGTGTCCTCTATTATTTATCCCAAAGAACAAACAAAAAGAGCGGTCACATATTCAATATCAAAACCTCTACTTGCAGTTAAGTGAGTTGATTTGGGGCTTGATGGTATTTCAGCACTCTGACATGAATGAGATGATTGTTGAACAGACATAAACATTTCAATGTAAAAATGACACTAATCCGTGACAAGACTGTAAAGCTCATTGGGTAGTTACAACAAGGGTAAACGTTATTATGGAGAACAAAGATCTCCCCGGATTTATCCTGACGGACGGTCTGTCTGTACTTCAAACTCATCTGACAACTGCTCAGACTTCTGACCCTCTGCCTCCTGGGCTGCACGGAAAGCGCTTTCGATCTTCCACATTGCATTCTTCACTCTCCGGCCCTGGCAAGCAGCGGTGCCCAGCAACTATTCACTGCCATGGGGATTTCTTAACATCCTTCACCGCCCTCTCTTCTGCCCTCGTTCTGAAGTGCTCGGGAGCGCTCTATCTGGTTTTCCGAACTCACGATCAGATAATCACCACCCATGTGAAATTTCTCAGTGTGTGGGGCCTGGTTGCCCGGCAAGTGGAGGGAGCGATCCGAGGGCTCCGGGGCCTGGGAAGCCAAGGGAGGCTTGGCGCGATGCGGGAGGAGGAGTCCTCGGGCTGCAGGGTGCCAGGTGAATGCAAACGTGCAGGGGGGACTTCGGGCACCAGGTGGGATCCGGACAGGGCCTTCCCAAGTACAAAGGCCCTGAGACGAGAGGCAACCTTCAGAGGACGGCCTGGACCCACCGCGGTGCACGAGAGAGCGCGCGCACCTGGGCCGCTGGGAGGAGAGACACGCAGGGGCGGAAAGGTGGTTTTTCCAAATTACGTTAGATCCGCCAAACCTTCTTGTTTTACCGCGAGACTCCGCGGAGGCTGAAAAGGGCCGGGAGGCTCAGCGGTTCCTCGGCCTCACTCCGGCAGCCTGGCCTCGAAGGCCCCGGAGGAGGCCGCGTCCTGCAGGCTCGGGGAACGCGCACGAAGTCACTCCGGGAGCGCCGCCGAGCTCTCCCGTCGCCACCGCGGCTCATCTCCCCCTACCCTGACGTCCCTCGACCAAGGAGTTGGCCTCCGCAGCCATAGAGGACACCGTCGGTGGCAGCTCCACGGCCGGAGTGAGGTTAGTTTCCTGTTTCTCGGGCTTTGGCGAGGCTACGCGTTCACGTCAATAGTATGAGGCCGCCTCGGCTGGGGCGGCCCCTCGGTCCCTCCAGATTTCTGGCCTCTCTTGAGAACTTTCGGGGACACAACGACCGACGAGGGCAGCGCCACAGCGCGGGTGTTTAAAGCGGCCAGTTTCGGAGGCGACCGGCCGAGGCGGCCACGCGCTTGGAGCGCCCGCGCGGCGGGAGCCGGAAAGTCGACGTCCTCCTCCCGGGCGCGTTAGGAGGGGACAGGGCGCCCTGGCGGCCCCCCGACCGAAGCTCGTCCTGCGACGCGGCCCGTCCCGCGCTCCGTGCGCTGGGCAGGGGAAGAAAGTTGGGCGGCAGCGCCAAGGGCGCGAGCGCGGGCCCGGGAGGTGGGGGTGGAGGTGGGGCGGCGGGGGAGTCGGGTCGTCCCCGGCGCGCG
>LNAC01000040.1:2603793-2736238 GCA_002007465.1 Ailurus styani
GCCCGGGCCGCCGCCGCCGCCCTCGCGGCGCGGGGTGCAGAAGGAGGGCTCGCTGGGCGACGAGCTGCTGCCGCTCGGCTACGCGGAGCCCGAGCAGCAGGAGGGCTCGTCGGCCGGGGCGCCGTCGCCCACGCTGGAGCTGGCTAGCCGCAGCCCGTCCGGGGGCGCGGCCGGCCCGCTGCTCACGCCGTCCCAGTCGTTGGACGGCAGCCGGCGCTCGGGCTACATCACCATCGGCTACCGCGGCTCCTACACCATCGGGCGGGACGCGCAGGCGGACGCCAAGTTCCGGCGAGTGGCACGCATCACCGTGTGCGGCAAGACGTCGCTGGCCAAGGAGGTGTTCGGCGACACCCTGAATGAGAGCCGGGACCCGGACCGGCCTCCCGAGCGCTACACTTCGCGCTATTACCTCAAGTTCAACTTCCTGGAGCAGGCCTTCGACAAGCTGTCCGAGTCGGGCTTCCACATGGTGGCGTGCAGTTCCACGGGCACCTGCGCCTTCGCCAGCAGCACCGACCAGAGTGAGGACAAGATCTGGACCAGCTACACGGAGTACGTCTTCTGCAGGGAGTGAGCTCCCCAGACCCCCTCGCGACTCCAGCGCTCCCATCCCCCCACCTTCCTGCCAAGGATAGGACTATAGGTCCCCCCTCCTACCCCACGCCTTTCCATTCCCCTGTCTCCCACCTTTAGTAGCCGGGCCAGGCCCACTCACGCCCCACCTGAGAACCTGCAGCCGCAAATCCTCTCGGCTTCTTCGTCTTCTTTGGACCCCGCTAACCGAGAGAGCCCAGATGTACCCGCTCCAGTGCTTCCTCTGCCCCCTGACTCAAACCACCCCTCCCCTGGATTGTCCTTCAGCCTGGATCTGATGGGGCAGTGTGGCCACAAAGTCACCAAGTACCTGGGGACGGCAGAATTGTTCAGAACCCGACTGGACTCTGTCCAGTGTGCCGAAGATTCCTTGAAATCCCAAGCCCGTTTGACTCTTTCGCGGTTTAAGAGATCAGAATCGATGACGCTGTCTGGGGATCGTTAGTGTTTTAAAAGGTCATTATGTAGCCTTTGGACCCTCTTTAAGGTAGAGTTTTACAGGGCTGGATGGAAGACCCTGGACCTGGAATTAGGATCCCGTGGAGGCAGTTCAGTGACTACAAAATGAATTAAGTTTTGACAAGTTATAGGTAGAAGTAGGAAAAGAATCTAGGGCTGGCACCATGAAGGATCGTATCTTTTCCGTGCACAATGAAAGGTCTTCGCCTGTGGCTTAAACTTGTAGAAAGTTACCCTCCTGCGTGAGGAGGCATCCTTTCCCCTTGACTCCAGCTCCCGCTGCCTTTAGTTGGACTGGTCGACATGGGCGCGGTTACTGGCGAGAGGGAGCAAGAGCGCTGACGCCGGCAAGGGCGAGACAGCCCCGGTCACCGAGCACTGCGGGAAGTCCCCCGGCAGTGACTGTAAACGGAGCTGGGTAGTCATAATGCACGTCGTGGGTATTAGGAAAGCCCGTATTCTTGCAGTGAACGGCAGTAGGACCTTAGCTCGTAAGACTTGGGGGGTGGGATGGGGAGGGAGGAAGGAGGGGTGAAGGGGTGGGAAGGGAGGAGCAGACACATTCATTTATTATTTGAAAGTTGGAAGTTTGTGCCATCCTTTTGAGTACACGCACATTTAAAAAAATTGGTACACACGAACATGCAGAGCATTTTGTAAGGATTAATAATAGATCTTCTCTTATCTGGTGGTTTATTGAACTAACTGTTTTGAGTCCTAAACTTAGAAGTTGCTGATACTTACATAACCTAACCAAAGAGTTACCCAGTAGTTTTTGAACTTTAGTTTTCTTCTGAGCTTTATTTTCTTGTTGTTTATAAATCCTGATTTTAAGATCTATTAACAAGCAAAATCTGTTTGATTTTGGTTACTTAAACTTAAGATCTCTTCTTCTTAAAAGTCATTATTTTCTTCAAGCCCAGCCAATGTTGACTTCTGGGCAAACCCCGAAAACCTGAACATGCCACTTCTTTCCTGCAGATGGTTTGAAATTAAGGTGGAATCTTTTTGGGTGACAGAGCTGCAGAGAGAGAGAAGCACCGAGGACTGCCCATCTGTAGTTAGCTATACAATAAGATGTTTTTAAACGAAGGCAAAAAAGTACTTACAAGTGGGCTGAGCAATAAAATCGTATTTAGGTAAATGCAAGAGAAACAGACGGAGACCTGGTTGCCTTATACCTTTACTCAAACATGGAATCAAATCCACTGCATTTCCTATCTACACCTTAGGTGAAGGGAAGTGAATCCTTGTCTTTCATGCTGTGAGGCTCCTTTGGATGTTCTGTGATGACGGAGAAGCCTTTCCTTTTTCATTAGTTTCAGCAGTTTCTCTGAAGTATGTTTTTAAAGATTTTGTAAGACTCGTTTTCAGTGTTCAAATTAGTGCTATTTTTTCTTCTTCTTAAAAATAAATCTTGTACTGTATCTTACTATGTCCATAACAGATACTAAGAATTGGAACAGTTTTATTCTTACACTCATGTGATCCAATCTGTATATACCATATATAAACATTTTACACGAATCATTTAGTTTTTTAATTCATTTACTAATGCTGAAAAATTTCCTGTGTTTACCCCCAGTAACGTGCATCAGATGGTGTATATACTAAAGCAACAGGTTTTCATGAGTTTCTTAGATCCTTGTCTCTGGGGACACTGGGTTAGGAAGAAATACATAATTCTAAAACTGAGTTTGCTCCATACTTTTTTCCTTGGCTATTAATTATATACTAATAATATGTCAGTTAACTGTCCACTTAAAATCAAGGTACCTGTATTTTTAACCCACTAATTCTTTTTTTTTTAATTGGTAAACAAAGATTTGAGGTCTTTTCATTGGAGTCACATTTTTAGAAAGGTAAAGTTAGCTTTATATATAAAGACTGTAATTGTAAGGAAAATGGAAGCAGAAATCCAGGAAGTTGTGTTTGCTTGTATGTTGGGCGTGTTCTCAGAGTAGGTAGTGCAATAGAGCTTATCTCTGTTTCAAGCCTGATTTAGCAAAGTCGCTTTCTGGACAAAAGAGCGTCACAGAGATTTCTCCATCCTGTATGGTATTATGTTAGATCATTCGACAAAAAGCACATATGTGAGAACATCTTAGGACAGTTCAAAGCCACTGACAGGTGGCAGGACTCTGGGATTCTGATTTTCCCTGTTCCATCTGCGCAACTCCGGCAGTCATGGGACAGTGCTAAAGTTTTGTTTGTGCCACTCAAGTCTTAATGAATTTTATCTCGTAAAACCGAGTTGAACCATTCCACTCCTGTGGGCCTACGGATCTTACTTCCCTGCACACCCACACACCCCACACAGCCCTGCAGTGCTCCCCCCTACCCTTTCCTTATGTCAAACACTGGGAATTTACATGGTTAGAGACCGTAAACTGACTTCTTTTCCTAGGGGATGACTGTTCTCTCTAGGGTTGGCAGTCAAAAAAGGAAAACACTCTACTTTTAGCCCAAAGTAGAGGCGGGGTAGGAAACTCATTCTACTCTGGGTGGTTGAGGTAACTATGGCTAGGTGACTTAGCATGGGCAGTTTGGGGTCCCTTCTCTCCCCTGTACCATGGGCCACAGAAGGACCCTTTGTGGTCTTGAAAGTGGGCTGGAGTGTTGCTTGTCACCTCTGAGCTTGGATGGGATAGCGAGGGTCCTTTGGAGTAAGTCCTCCAAAGGTACCATTCAAATAATCTGGGAGAATGTCCTAAATTCTTCACATAACTATGACTGCATGAAGCTGACCGGGTGTGGTGCCCATGTACCTATGTTGTGGCTTTAATGACCGTTTGGTTCGTTACGTACGAGTCAGTGACATGAGATCTAACAAATTTCATTAAAAAAAAAAAAAAAGAATTGTTGGCAGTGGTGGTTAGAAACACAGGTACCACGTTCAGTGCTTTTGCACCAGGAGTTGGATAAGTCGCCTATTTTTTAATACATGTAGACCATGAACCATATTCTGTCTAATTTTTCAAATTGTATGTTGTGGAAAATACTCCTCAGAGGTGTGAGACTTAGAAAATTTTTTTCCCTTTCAGTACTGTTTTTATTCTTGTGCTTTTTTTTTTGTGGTGGTGGTGGCATATTTTGTTTATTTGTTTGTTTGCTTTTGTCTTTGGCATTGATAGCAAAGTGAAAATTTGTAAAGCTAGCCAAAATTGTCTTCTCTTTCAAACCAGATCCATATATGGGGCCTGTTGCTTCTCTGAGGAAATGCATAATCTGAATTCTCAGACAAAAACGGGCAACTGGCAATTCTCATAACATATCCCAGTTTTTACTGGAATTTTCCATGGAATGTTATTACATTGAAGCCATGTAAGGTGAAGCTTTGGTAATTTTTTTACTTTTTAAATTATGGTAAATTCTAATCTAATATTCAAAACATTTTGTACTCCACGTGAAAAATGCTAAATTATAGTGCAAGTATTTAGAAAAGTATTGACTGGAGGGGTTGAATTCTGTAAGAATTTCTTTTATAGTCTCAATCATAAGTACTTTACTCAATTGACTTACATTTCTAAAATAGTAACCTGAATATTTTTTACTGTAAACTTAGCAGAGTAAATCCTTTGGAATTTCTTTTGCTTTTTCCTTATGATAACTCATTTAAAAACTGAATTAGTTTTCTTAGATGACCTAGGTCTGTCTCTTGAGAATAAATAAAATACTCTTGGGTTTTCAGTGGCTATAGTACCTGATATAGGGTTTCCTAGAGCCAGAAACAAGTTATGTTGAAGTTAACTTTTCTTTGTCACAATTTTGGACAATAAAAATCTTAAAGATCTTTGAATTTGAAGATTTAGATTCTCTACTGGGGCCCTTGAAACTTAGATGGAAGAAATCCAAGCAGACTATTTACATTAGAGTTTAATCTTGTGTGGTAGGAAGATGAATAGTTGACCAAGAATTCTTGTCACCTTATACATTTTGTGGGGTTTTTTTCCCCCCCTAGACCAAGTTTTTTTTTGTATTTTAAATGTATTTTGAGGTATGTGAACAATAATTATAATGTAAACTATTATACAACTGTCTTTGTGACTTTATAGGCAGGTGAATTTTGCCATTACTATTGAATAAATGATAATTCGTTTGTGACCAGTCACACATCATTAGTGACATTTAATGACAAAAGTTTAAGACGTCCATTGTGGCTGTTAATTTTGAAGACATAAATTATATGTTGTTTCAGTTTTTCCCGACATCCAAAAAACTCTTAACTGCCAAACAATGCAAGATTCCCACAGAGCTCTCTGGGATTATGCAATTGTTGAAAACATTACACGCTAAGTGATAGGTATCACTGAGCCACTTTCTCAAAATAGAAGGGGAAAGGAAAAAAAAATTGTAACGATTATCAGACTTTTCTAATGAAACGGAAAGCCAAGAAAAAAAAATTCCACTGTATTTTAAAAAAGACAATTGAGACGTGTCCAAACTTGAAGTGAGAATTTCTTAAACCATCTAAATGCTCTAGAGATTTTCATTTTCCCTGTTCACAACCAGTTGTATAAGAGACCTACTCGATACTGTTTTCCTCCCTGTGTGTGAAGTAATGAATCATCAATTATGTGACTTGTTATGTATTCTATTAAACACTAAAGAATAAAACATTCATTCCTTTAATTATTCCTTTTGGTTCCTGGGTATGGATTGACTTGAACACGGGTCTGATTTCATTTAAGGGGTTAAGTGCTGGGAACAAATGCTTCCCAGGTTATTGTGGGGCTGATGATGAACACTGGGCCATCAGAAGGACTCCTTACTGTGTAGTTGGCAGCGGGGCCAGGACCGAACAGTCTACTCCCCTGGAATTTATTGTCAAGAATGCCTGTTGTCAAGGTGAATTGTTACTCAGGGTGAAGGAAGAGTCCTTCACATTTTCTTTGACCCCAGTCTTAGCAGCATATGCAAATTGTTTTGAACATGGGGAATGAGGGTAGAGGTGCCTTTTAAAGTTTGTAGGGGGGAACCTGGGTGGCCCGGTTAAGCATCTGACTCCTGATTTCAGCTCAGGTCATGATCTCTGGGTCCTGATACCAAGCCCTGTGTTGGGAGCCACACTGGGTGTGGAGCATGCTTAAGAGTCGCTCTGTTTCTCTCTTTCTGACCCTCCCTGGCTCATACTTGCACTCTCTCCCCCCCCCCCAAAAAAAAGGTGCCTGGGTGGCTCAGTGGGTTAAGCCTCTGCCTTCGGCTCAGGTCATGATCTCAGGGTCCTGGGATCAAGCCCCACATCGGGCTCTCTGCTCAGCAGGGAGCCTGCTTCCTCCTCTCTCCTCTCTCTCTGCCTGCCTCTCTGCCTACTTGGGATCCTCTCTGTCAAAAAACAAAAACAAAAAAACCCAAAAAAAACTTAAAAAAAAAAGTTCATAGGGAAAATATCGAAATTTTGAGACATGCCTCATACAAAAGTACAATTCGTGAAGATAAATTTCCAAAGGCTGTTGGGAGAGGATCCGCATTTTTATGAGAGGGTCTCTCGTCCTGCGTCCGCGCTGTCAGTGGCGGCGGTCCCCTGGACAGACAGCGCAGCGCCTTCCAGACTGAAATCGGCGCCGCGGCAGCCCGGGCTGCTCTGCTGTGGCACCGGCAGCCAGGAGTGCCGCGTGGAGAGGGAGCCGGGCTGCGCCCTTCCTCTTTGCTGTTGCCTGTACTTCCTCTAGATAGCTTTTGTTTTGAAAGTGTGCGAGTTTATGTACAAATACTTCAACAGTTTGGTTTTGGAAAAGTGTATGTGGAAAATTTAAGCCATGTAATTTTTGGGTATCATAACAAGGCGATCTCCCTCTTCCCGTAAGCCCTGGAGGGGTTTTTCTCCCCGGGGGGAGCCACCGGTGTGTTGTTACAGAGACAGTCTCTATATAATATATATATATATATATTCTCCTCCCTTTTTTCTATTCATCAGGAATTATTCCTGTCCCGTGCCCTGCTTTCTTCTTTGAACCACACATTCTGGAGCGCCTGCCGTGTATGGCTGAATGTGCAGCAATGATCTACCTCATTTTACTTGTTAGCTACGTGAACTTGGGTGTGATGGGTCATTGTCTGGATATGTTGTCATTTACTTCACTAGTCCTTGATAGGTGTTTAAGTTTTCAGGTTTTTTGTTTCTACTCCAGAGAGTGCTGTATTGAATATCTTTTCACATAGGTGCAAATACCTGAGCTTTTTTTGTATGAAGTGATGCCAAGACAGAAATCACATGTAGGTACTATTTTCTGTAGTGGCTATGGAAACGGTAGGATTCATTGGGAGTTCTCAAGGGAATGGGGGTGGTGGTGGATGGAGTAACTGTAGAGTCACTAGATACACAGGTATGAAGTTTTATATGGCCTTCATACAGAGGACAAGTCCTCCCTCCCATGCTCTCCATTTTTTCTATTTCTGAAGGTCATCCTTATTCCATTTTTATTCTAGAGTTTTTATCCCTCCCCCCCCATGAATTATGGATGACACTTGGTTTTTAGGAATGTAGAAAGAGGAGCCATAATGTCAATGTATTCTCTGGGAGGACTTGGGAAAGGATGGGAAGCTATAGAATAAATATGGGGCCCTTTCCTGGAATATCAGTTGGACTAACTGATATGTGTATATTTGAGTTGGGAAATTAAGTCCTTTAACTGTCAGGTAATTTACAAAAAATCTGTTTCATTTTATGGAAAAAATGATAAATTTACAAGAACTTCAAAGAGAGAACCCTAAACATTAAAGATGTTCTGAACTTGAAGAACCTTACGGACAGTTCACCTTCCTCTGTCATTAACAACTTGGCGGTGGGGTTGAGAACTTCTTCAGGTATATGCTGGCCTTGTTTTTTGATGAACAGAGAAAATGTTGAACTCTTATTTTTTTTTAAAGATTTTATTTATTCATTTGAGAGAGAGTGACAGAGGGGGAGAGAGAGAGAGATTATAGGCAGGGGAGGGGGCAGAGGGAGAAGCTGACTCCGTGCTGAGCTGGGAGCCCAATGTGGGCCTTGATCCCAGTACCTGGGGATCATGACCTGAACCAAAGGCAGACATTTAACCATCTAAGCCACCCAGGTGTCCCAAATATTAACCTCCTAAGTTCTCAGCTCTATTCTGCTCACATAAGAAGTTTCAAGATCAATGTCCCTTTCGGGCCAAAATGTACTTCTCTTTCCAATCACAGATCTCCCTAAGAGTAGCCTATGGGGCAAGGTAGAACGGAGGCCCTCAGGGGCCACTTTAGGCCATTAATTCTTAACTTGGCAATTGCAACTTTTCCCCCTGTACAGCCATCCAGCATTCATTTATTTATTCAAAATCTCTCGAGTACCCACTATGTGCCAGACTGTGCCGATCTGGTAAGTCCTGTGCCAGGATGAGTAAGCACTGAGCATTAGAAGGGAGCCAAGTAATAAAAAAACACTTGAGGTGCAGTGCTAGGATACTCTGAGTACTTGGAGAAAGGAAGGGGGATACCCAATTCAGCCTTACGCTTCCTGGAGGAAGAGGTACCAGAAAGGAGGCTTAAAGGTAAAGAAGAGAAAGGGAAGGGGCCTTCTAAGGACAGGCCAGCTTTGGGAGGAAAGACCTGAACACAGTGAAAACCAGAACCTCACGGGGGGAGAAAAAAGCCCTCCACCCCCAAAAACAAAAACAAAAACAAAAAAACCCAGCCAACCAACAAAAAAGCTGGACTGGCAGTCAGAGTCAGCCAGATCCGGGTGAACCTCATATACCATGTGAAAGGATAGAGATGTTAGGTAATTCTTAGTGTTTACTGAAGAATTTAAGCAAGGTGTGAAATCATAAAAAGTAATGCCACTTTTTCAAAGACCCCTGGGAGCTCCACGGGGGATGGTTTGATGGGCCTCGGGAGCTGGAAGCCAGTTAGGCAGCTGTGTATGGGGTTGGGTTTATGTACATTGAGCCCCATTGCTGAGCACCTGGCTATAAGTGGGGGTAAGGTTTTGTTCACCTTTCTCCTCCCCTTAAACCTCTCAGGCCACTCAGTTTTCTATGAGATTTGCTTGCAGTGTATTGGGAGCACTATGTTTGAATAAGGAATTCTGCTAATCCCTAGGTCTGAGGATCAAGAAACATTTTACGGAGTCTTTGCGAGACCTAATTATTTAGTAGGCACTTTATTGAGCACCTGTTAGAGTACACCAAGAACTCTGCAACACCAACTCAATCTTTCAGCTTCAACAGGCATTCATTGAGTCCCTAATATATTTGAGACCCAACAATCTCCTTTCAGTATGTTTTCTTTACCTTCAACAGTGGAGAGCAAAATGGCGGACTGGCCAGGTGAAGGGCCTTTACTCCTGGCACTACCAGAAATCACAGAAAACTTAGCCCTGTTGGGCCTTATACACTTTGGATGTCTGGAGTTTTATGAATACGACTTTTCCCCCACAATTCTTTTAAATACACTTAGAATGATTTTCCTCCCTGTTTTTCAAAGGGAAAAAGATGAAGCACAGGATTGCCTAGCTGGAGATGGTGTGTGTGGGGGGGACAGGATGGTTTGGGGTCCCAGTTCCCTGGACTTGCCTTGACATGAGTGGAGGAGGAGAGGACTAAGGAGAAGAGAACAGTTGCTCTTGGTCGTAATGGAGAAACGATGACCGTTTCAACCTGGCTGAAGACATGTGGTCTTTTTCTTCATTGATGTGCAAAACTGTAGTGCAAGTAAAATTAAAGCTTAAGAAGAAGAAAAAAAGATGAAGCACAGTAATGTCAGATTCTAAAATTAGTTATTTGGACTTCCCCTTTGTTTTAGTAACAGACAGCACTTCCCAAGTGATTTACAAATTATTCCTTATTAATTCATTCCCTCTCTCCATTCCACTACTTTCCAAGTGGGTGAGGGAGAGAATCTAAGGTTAGAACAAGCCTTAATTTCTGTATATAGAAGGAAAAGGGCAGTAGAAGTATCTTGTTCAGCCTCTATCTGTCTTTGAAAGGCATTGAATCAAACCACACAGTTTTGAGCGAGAGGAATGTGAAGGACATTGACTGGGAGTTTAGGCTCCCTGGTGACTTGGGCTGCTTGCTTCTGCTTTATGGTGTGGTTTTAATCTTCACTCAGCCTTGACATTGATTTACCCATTTATGGGGGGAGGGGGGAGGGGAATATTTGTTTCTTTATATTTGCCTCAGGGCTCAACACAGTACCTAGCCCACAATAGGTCATCAATAAAAGTTCGTTGAATAAATCAATGAATGCTCGTGTTCATTCATCCTTTTTTAGGTATTAGGGAGAAAAAGAATGAACTTAAATTTTGCCCTTTACTTTTTTTTTTTTTGGTAATACTACTAAGAATCAATAATCTCTTTATACATATATATTTTTTGAGAAATTATAGCTTCAGTTTTATAAGTAAATAAATAGAAATGACTATTCCTCTCCCTGACTTGAAAGTTACAAAGGTTACAAAAAGATCTAAACTAATGTGGGTATTTTTATTAGGTGGCAGCTGCTCTGGAAACCCCAAATCTTGACAATGTTTCCATTTTATGATGGAAGTCAAGTTCACTGAGAGCCATGTTATAGGCCTTCATCCAGGGCTATTACTTATTACAAAGTTTGGAAAATCTTAACTGGAAAGTTTCAAGGGGTGCCTCTTAAGAGTTGTAGGAAAGAAATTTGACCTCCCTGGAGCACTGGAATATATGGTTCCAAATGTTCTGCTTGTGAGGGTTGTGCGTTTTTAAAACGATAGTTGCAAGGACTTAAAAAAAATAAATGATCTGTGCCATGATGCTCTGACCTTACAATTCTGCTCAGAACCACGTGTGTTCTAAGTGTTAAGTACTTTCCATGAGCTCATGTCAGAGCCACTGCTAGTAGGTCAAAGTGTTGCCTGCGCCATCTGGAAGTGTTACTTTTTTTAAAATGTAAGTAAGAAATAACAGTGCTGTGGACTGGATGTTTGTGTTCCTCCTGCCCCCAAAATTCATATGTTGAAATCCTGACCCCCCAATGTGATGGTGTTCAGAGGTGGGGCCTTTGTTAGGTGAATAGTTCATGAGGGTGGGGCCCTCAAGAGTGGGATCAGTGCCCTTAGACAAGAGAGCCCAGGGAGCAACCTTGTCTTTTCTGCCATGTGAGGACACAGCTGGAAGCTGGGTGTCTGTGAACTAGAAAGTGGCCTCTCCTCAGACCCCCCAGACTTATCGCCTTGATCTTGGACTTCCCCGCCTCCAGAAATGAGAAGTAAATGTTTGTTATTTAAGCTCCCCCAGTCTATGGTATTTTTATTACAGCAGCCCACCGAACTATGATAAATAACAGTGAAACTTTATTATATTGTTGTTGTGTTTCTCCTGTGGAATGTAGAGTCCCTTCCCCCCAGTTTCTTGGAGGAATTCTCAAAACAAGTTTTCATGTTAATATCATCATACAGTTTTGTTGTTGATGTTTTTAAAATATTTTATTTATTTATTTGACACAGAGAGAGATCAGATCACAAGCAGGCAGAGAGCAGGCAGAGAGACAGGGAGAGGAGGAAGCAGGCTCCCTGCCGAGCAGAGAGTCCGATGCGGGCCTCGATCCCAGGACCCTGAGATCATGACCTGAGCCGAAGGCAGAGGCTTTAACCCACTGAGCCACCCAGGCGCCCCCTAAGATTTTATTTATTTATTTGACAGAGAGTGAGAGAGACAGCGAGACAGGGACTACAAGCAGGGGAAGTGGAAGAGGGAGAAGCAGGCTTCCTGCTGAGCAGGGAGCCTGATGTGGGCTGGATCCCACGACCCTGGGATCGTGACCCAAGCCAAAGGCAGATGCATAATGACCGAGTCACCCAGGTGCCCCCAGCGAACAGTTTAATTCTAGGTTTGAGTCAATTTCGGGATTAGTAAGAAAATCAGTGCTTTGTTTTAGTTTCTGGATCTACCAGATGAAGAGAGTCTTTGGGGCTTAAATCTTTTGACATTTGTCTTTGATCCACTCTACTTTATGACATAACTAATAAATCTGCCAGTGACTTCTGGTTAAGAGGATGGTACTAACTCTCACTTAGTTACTGCAAATTAAACAAAAATGATCGTTAAGAAAAGCAGAGAGAGGGAAGTCATTTCTTTAAAAACGTTGGAGTTAAAATTGTCACACGCTGTAGTGAGAAACTGTGGGAAACTCACCTTTTTAATGGTGATATGCAGTTTTCTCATCGAGAAGTTTTAAAACGAGGGCTAGGGTGTGATGAGGATTATTGTTAGTGGTTCTGTGAAAGACATGGATCTTGGAGACATGCTTAGTGATTATCAATGCCATCCACTTCAGTCATTGTCTCTCAGAAAATGAGAGTCTGCTGTTCTGGTATAAAAAATCAATGTAGGGCGCCTGGGTGGCTCAGTGGGTTAAAGCCTCTGCTTTCGGCTCAGGTCATGATCCCAGGGTCCTGGGATGGAGGCCCACATCGGGCTCTCTGCTCAGCAGGGAGCCTGCTTCCTCCTCTCCTCTCTCTCTGCCTGCCTCTCTGCCTACTTGTAATCTCTCTCTCTCTGTGTCAAATGAATAAATAAAAAAAAAAATCTTAAAAAAAAAAATCAATGTAGAAATGTTTTCCCCAATCCAAAGTTTGGAGTTTTGTGATAGTTGGGTAGTATGTTATGTTCCAAAGAAGTTGTGATAGCCTTTATAAGAGATGTGTAGCTAAAATAAACTTTATTAATAAAGCTAGGGCTGTGGGAGGCTAAAATAAACTTTAATAATAAAGCTTTATGAAACTTTTGTCTTCCTTAGTAATTAACACTTTGCACCTGTTAAACCAAAAATGGTTTCGTCTAAAAGCCAAAGGGTTAAAACACACACACACACACACACACACACACACACACACACACACACACACACACACACCCTAAAAAGAAAAGCAAAAGCCCCAAATGAACATGCTTTTTAGTATCCTATAAGCAATGTCCATAATATTTTTTAAGCAAAATTAAGTATATTTGTTAAAAATAACTTTCTAATTTTGCAGATACAAAACCATAGTTGTCTAGTCAACAACCCTGTACTCTGTGTACTGTTGGAAGCCACCGGAAGCTCTTGCGCATGTTAATTTCCCCAGAGTGCTGAAAGGGAAATGGTGAGGGGACAGGGTTAGTCAGGCATCGGGTAGCAGGAATGTATGAAGCAGAGCTATGAAAAGACAAGAATTCTCTTTTTATGTAGGAATGTCAATAAACCCATATAAATCCTGTAGGCAGACTTAACTTTATTGCGATAAGAGCTACCGCAAATTAACTTGAAATGATATTTAGCAGATTATTAGTAGACAGAAGTGAGCGGATATCTGTTAAGAAACGTGTGATGTTGGAGAAGATAAAAAAATTCTGGAGATAGGTGGTGGCGAATGTGGCACAATGAAGTGAATGAAGTTAATGTCACAGGACTGGATATTTAGAAATGGTGACATGGGGGGTGGCGCCTGGGTGGCTGGGTTGGTTGAGTCTTGGACTCTTGGTTTCCGCTCAGGTCTTGATCTCATGGGTTGTGGGATTGGGCTCCTGGGGCTCTGCATTGAATGGGGAGTCAGCTTGGGGATTCTCTCCCTCTGCCCCTCTGTCCATTGCACCTGTGCACACTCCCCCTCAAATAAATGAATACATCTTTCAAAAATAAGGTTAAATGGTACATTTTCTGTATGCATATTTTATCACAATAAAAATAATATGTGTTTAATGAAGATAACATAAAACATAGAAAATTATGAGGAGAATAAAAATTCTTATATAAAGCTACCAAAACAACATTGACATTGAAATCACCTCTAATTACAGTGAAGAACTATGGAAAGTTGCTCTTTGGATTGTCTTACACCAGTAACATAATGCTCATACTTATTTTCAGTTCTTCAGTTGGAAGAGTTCCGAATCATGCAATAAAATCAGCCTAATAACTTTAAGTCACCTTTTAATTTCTGAAAATTTGAGAAAACATGTTTGTGTCAGTATGAGCTTAAATGTGTATTATATGAATATTCTAATTTTGGTGTTTGTCCCTCTCCATTAGCTCAAATAATTAAGAGTTGGTACTCGAATTGAAATGAAATTCCACCCCATTTGGAATTTCAAAGGGCTTTGCAAGAACAGTACAATTCCCATTCCACAAATCAGAGGCAGGAATTGTTCAGGAGGATAAGAGTGTTCAGAGTCAGGAATCGACTTGCAGTTTTAATGTTAAGAAAGGTCCTGGTCTGGGGCACCTGGCTGGCTAGGTATGTAGAGCACGCAACTCTTGATCTCAGGATTGTAGGTTTGACCCCCATGTTGGATGTAGAGATTACTTAAAAATAAGATCTAAAAAAAAAAAAAGAAAAGAAAAGAAAAAAGAAAGGTCTTGGTCTATGTTCTGTTAACATTTACATTGTTACATGAATTCATTTAGTGTTTGCAGGGTTTATAGCTTAAGGCCAATCTTTTTTTTTTTTAATAGATTATTCATTTATTTGAGAGAGAGAGAACAAGCAGTGGGAGGGGCAGAGGGAGAAGCAGATTCCCCACTGAGCAGGGGACCCCAACGCAGCTGGACCTTGGGGTCATGACCTGAGCTGAAGTCAGATGCTTAACCAACTGAGCCACCCAAGTGCCTCAGCATCAGGCCAGTCTTTATGCAACAAAGCTAGGTAATGGAAAATCACAGTAGTGATTTTAAGGAGATTTCAGAATAACTGTATGGATTGGAACTCTATACTTGGATATGTTCCACAGAATTTTCCCAATGGTCATCTGCAACAGGAGAGTTAAGGACGATCAGAGGATGTGAGAATCTGTCTTAGCTGCTTTGGGATTGGGATCATTTGGGAAGTGAATCAAAACTGAAGGTTGTCAACTCAGGACGAAGAAGATGCTTCAGAATAATGTATTGTAAACTTAGGTGAGAATTAGTACTGGAAAGAATATATATACCAGACGGCAGAGGAACCAACTTGATTGAAGTAGTCTGGGAGATTAGACATACAGATGGAGCAGTGGTTGTCAGTGGGGATGGGATCCGGTAATTCTTCCCTCCTCCCCCAGGATCATTGGGCCATGTCCGGAGACATTTTTGGTTGTCACAAGTTGGAAGAAGGTTGCTCCTGGCATCTGGTGAGCAGAGACCAGGGAGGCTATTAAACTCCTTTTTAACATACAGGATAGCCTCCCACAACAAAGAGTTATTTGGCACTATGCGGTGATAATTCTGAATGCATAGGTAGGCAAGGGTATAGCCGTGGTAAGGCGTTTCAAATGTGGACCAAGGCATTGAATGTTATGGAGTTCCAAGAAGGAAAGGGTTATGTGACTTGCTAGATTTGGGACGGGCTAAAGTGAAGGAGGGAAATGGCCAGTGGGTAGGCAGACTCTTGCTAAGGTATTTTTGTGATCTCGGTGGATGTCCCATTGGAGCAAGCTGGGAGAAGCCAGGATCTGGAAAAGAATTGAACAGAAAGTCTTGCCAGGCAATGTGTCAAGTCTGGAGAAGGTCAAGGCAGTACCATAGCTTCAGGCAGCAAAATGAAGTTTAAATGGCTCTAGAAAAAGAAGTGGATAAGCATGATGCGCCCAGGGAGGTGAATGTGGAGAGTCTGGGAAGACAGGACTGGTCAAAAGTAATGGAAGCCAGCAAGTAGAACAAGGCTTCTCCAACCTGCTTGCATATTAGAGTCACTTGGGGAATTAAAAAAATACTGATGCTGGGGCCCACCTCAGACCAATTCAATCCGTGTTTGGGGGAGGGTATGAGATTTCAATTATGTTTATTGACATTTCCCATGTTTCTCATGTGCAGCTAGGGTCGAAAACCGCCATCCTCATAGGTCAATAAAATCAAGGAGGAATAAACAGGGTGATAAGAACAAGGCTGAAGTAAGCTGCCGTGTGAGATTAGGGGCTGCCTGTCCTCTGCCCTGGAGTTTTGCTACCTGTCCTTTGCAGGGATGTGTGTGGGTTGCTGCTGGCCAGCGTCAGTGCCCGGGGCTCGAGGCTGGTTTTTTTTTGTTTTTTTTTTAAAGACTTAACTTATTTATTTGACAGAGAGAGATTACAAGTAGGCAGAGAGGCAGGCAAAGAGGAAGAAGCAGGCTCGCCGCAGAGCAGGGAGCCCGATGCGGGCCTCGATCCCAGGACCCTGAGATCAT
Organism: Ailurus styani; assembly: GCA_002007465.1. Classification (NCBI taxonomy): domain Eukaryota; kingdom Metazoa; phylum Chordata; class Mammalia; order Carnivora; family Ailuridae; genus Ailurus; species Ailurus styani. Next base: position 2,619,959 of record LNAC01000040.1, read on the forward strand.
GACCTGAGCTGAAGGCAGAGGCTTTAACCCACTGAGCCACCCAGGCGCCCCTCAAGGCTGGGTTTTGTTTGCAGTTTGCTGAGAGGGAGGCCGAGCCGGTCAGGCAGGGGCTCACTTCTTACTAGTGACCAGTGACAGAGCTTGCACTTAAATATCCAGAAAGACTCAAATCGCCTTCTGATGAAAAGGAATCACTTAGGAGTAGAAAGAATCTTAAGTTTTATGGGCAATTAACAATTAGTTCATATTTTATATAGATAAGAAAGAGAAGAATGACATTATAAGAGAAGAAATGAAAAGCCGTCAAACTGTGGATATCTTGGGGAAAGTGCACAATTTTCTCTACAGGTAGCTGATAAAAGCAGTCTGTTATCTCACCTCGGTGCCCAAGGAAGGACGATGGACTGGCCAGAAGGAGGCCTGTTCAGAAGGCTTCCCCTATCTGCCCTTTCCAGTGTGGAAGCATTCTGAGAAAACATTCCTTTCTAGCAGAAAGGGGATATGGGTGAAAGCATTCTTTGTCTGCAGATTCCTGGGACATTTTCAGAGGGATGGAGTAAGTGACTGGTGGTTAGAATCTGCTCTGTTTTCATTTGTCTCTGGCAGGGCCTGGTGGCACTTTAATATTCTTTATTATTATTTTACATGCAACTTCCTTCCTAGCTTATGATTCCTGTCAGGACTGTGTATTATTACCCATTAGTCATTTTTCTTGGGTTGGTCTATAATGCTTCAGAAGAGGGCTGGCTTGTTTCAGTAATTTTGCCTACAATTTGATTTGCATTCTCTAGAACCCAATTTAGTTTCATCAGCACATTTCCGCATCCAACAGCTGGGCCCCTGGATGGGATCATTTACATATATTAGCAGCTGAAAGGTAAGCACCAGCGACCGAAGCCGGCCTGACATTTTCCCAGCACCTCGCCTGACATTTTGGGAAGTAAACTCTGCCTCCCTATTTGTAACTGTGTCAGTGACAATATTCTGTGGACAAAAAACTGGTTGTCTCCAAGGCAACTTTTAAGCTAAAACGCTTTGTTGGAAGGCATTGAAGGATAATCAGAGAACATGTTCTGTCCTACTTCAGGGTCAGGTAAGAGTACCACTCCCTCCCATTACATGTATCTTTATCATTAGATAAATGGCAGAGAAATTAGCTTCTCAGTTGGTTGATGACTGCCTGAAGGCAGATAATCTATGAATCCGTAAACATCATTGTGACTGAGACCCTTGAATGACTCTACAGACGGCTGACATTACACAGGACTTGAGAAAGACGTCGTATGAGGCTTGGAAAACTCACATTTTTTTTTCCCATCATTTTTTTTACTCACAATGAAATTCTTAAACTGTGGTCTTGGTCTGTACAGTAAACTGAAATTGCCTCCTCACCTTCCCTCAGAGATATTGCCATCTGAATTTCTGGAACCTGTACTTGTGAAGAAGATGTCTTTGCAGATGTTGGTTGAGTTAAGCATTTTGACATGAGATTATCTTGGGTTATGACAGAGGTTCCTAAATGCCATGATGAAGAGAAGGCGGAGGGAGATTTGAACACAGAGAGAGGAGGAGTAAACCATGCAACCACGGAGGCTGAAGTCGTAGTGGCGTGGTCACAAGTCCAGGGATGGTGCAGCCACTAGAGGCTGGAAGAGGCAAGGACAGGATTTTCTCCTAGAGCTTCTGGAGGGAATGTGGTCCTGCCAACACCTGAATTTCAGCCCCGTGAAACTAATTTTTGAGATCTGCCTGTTGGACTGTGAGAGAATCAATTGCTGTTGTTTTAAGCCACCACGTATGTGGTAATTTGTTACGGCAGTTTTAGGAAACTAATATGGTCTATATTAAGAGTCTATCCCATGGATCTTGGACAGGTTGCTTATTTATTCTACTATATCAAAGTCAGTGAATTTCATTTCTGGAAATAAAGTATTTGCTTGATATTTTTCATTTGGTATCTCATTTATGACCCATTTATTCTACTAAGTCCTTTCTGTTTAGGGAAATGATCTCCTGGAGAGATCCCCAGATGTGGGACAAAGCATTTGTGAACAAGTAACCTAGAAAACTCAGTGTTCCAGGAAAGAAAGAGAACATTCTCTGCTATATATTGAATATTTCTCATTTCACTGTTTTACTTCCTATTACAGTTTCTATGAGATGGATAGATCCACTGTATTTTATCAGTATAGAATAGTGTTGTATACGATACCATAAAAGTGGAATTACACTCAACTGTTCTCATACTTCACCTTTACTTCCTCTGTTGTTATTTGACCATGATTCACTGGGCTGGCTCAGGAGTTTTGGGACACTGTGGTATAGGTGTCACTGAGGATAACGTGGGCCCTTGGGGGACCTATTTCTATACAAGTTGTGATGCCCAATGAAATGTTTCAAGAAATGGTAATGGATTTTTGGTTTTAGCTAAAGGTCCTAGAAATGGATGAAACAAACTGCTAGAGATTTTAAAAATGCTCTTCATAAAAGCACTTCATGAATTTTTCTATTAAAAACCAGAGACACATAATTCTTTTTATAATCGTTGACCCTCTCACATGACAATAACTGCTTCTTGAAGGGGATAGGACATAATCAAGTTGGAAAACTGAATGGTTTCTTTTTGCAAAGAATTTCAATACATGCTATATGTGTGTGTGTGTGTTTGTGAAAATGTATCAATAAGCAAGTATTTTTTTTGAAAACATAATTTTATAGCAAAATTATAAAGTAAATTTTTAGTTAAATGTAAATGATTCTGTTTCCCCAGTACCTTCCTAATGGAAATGGGAGAATTCAAAATAGGTTTGAGTCACTTGTACAGGAAATCTATATTTAAAGTTTAATTTTGTTTGTGGGTGTAAAGGAGCAAATTTTCCCACCCCAAGATATGCCTCTTTGGCATATTGACTGTTCTGAGCTGGTTATTTTAAGAAACTGCAGAGGCAAGAGAAACTCTGAAAACTGAGTAGAAGTTAGCTGGTAGTAAGAGACATTTACATGTGTAAGAGAAACCCCCATTTGTAAGTTTCTTCCTCAGTATCAGGAAGAAGGGGACACTCTTAAGTCATTAGAAATTTATCAACAGAGAAGATGTGGGCTTAAATTTGCATAACAATCTTACCATTCTTTACTGTGCTTTTCCTGGTAAGCTTCCACAATTCACTCCCCAACTCCAGTATCTCCTTTTGCCTTTAGCTGGAGGTGATATTTAAGGTCATGGCGTCAGCCATTTCAGTGAGTTACTCAGTGTTACTTGATCTCTCTCATGTGTACAGGAGGTATACATATTATTAGACTTTGTTTGCTTTTTCCTGTTTTTCTGTCTCCTGTCGGTTTGATTCTTAGACCAACTAGAAGAATGTTGAAAGGTAGAGTTAAATTCTTTTCTCCCCTACATGGGCAAGTACCTACTTGTTTAGTTTTCATATGCTTTCTCTGTTCCTTCCACTATTCATTCCAAGGAACTGTGGTAGATACTGATTGAGGTAAATAAGACACTGTCTTTACTACTAAATGTTTTATTACAGTCTATATGAATTTTCAGAGATACAAAGCAATTGTGAACAAGGTGGGCCTGAGATCAGTTTGGGGAGAAGCTGTTCACTTCAAAATGAATCCCTGAAATCTCTAACAAAGCCCAAGAATAAGTTAAATTTCACGATGTTGGGAGATGGTTTATACATGTATAATTTTTATTTGTAAAATAAACCTTTGATAATGAAAATGCTGAAGAATAATTATAGGCTTTTCTCTGAAGGGTCAGTCTAAGAATTAACCAGAGAGATGGCATATGAATTATGGGTTTTCTTTTCTAGTGAAGTGTCTTTTATCACAAGTCCCTGAGAAAATTTACATTGTGCATATTGAAGAGGATGAGAACTAATTTAATTATCCACTCTGTTGTTTATTTATTTTCTGTCTAAAAGAAAACACCCCATTTTCTTGTATGATGAATTTAATACAATTACCATATGACCCAGTTAAAAATTGTATCAGAATACCATGCTACAGATATGTACTTTATATGATCAGTATTTCTAAACAGGTGTAAATACAATTCTGTTCATGGACACTGGGTTAAAGCAGAAGGAATTTTTTGTTATCAGCATGTTCTAATCTATGTAGAGAGTGTGTTCTCTTTACCCGAGGCAATACATACTGACTTACCTATCTAAATATACTAAAAATATAAGAAGGTGGATAGTGAAATAATTTGGTGTAAAGTTAAAGTTTGCTAAGCTAAAGTAATTAAATAGTTGATTGGGTTGTGGAAGGAGACTACAAAAAGGGAAACAGTAAAGTGGTTTCTTTGAATTTGAGGTAAAATGGCTTTTATGTTCAGAGAAGTAATGTGGTGCTAGGTCTGTGTGTGGAGGAGAGGGGAAGGAGATTTGGTTGTGGGTAAGGTAAGAAATCATAGGGCTTTAAAAATCAGACTTAAGTGTTTCCTTGCTACTGTCCAGCAGCCCTGCCTTTGCTACATGCTGAGTCCTGCTGTTCATTTCCAATCTCACCCAGTTTTGAATTCTTGACTTTGGCATCTCTCAGCTCCCACATTTTGTCAGAAGTCAAGGCTATCTAAGAAACAGGCTGCTGGAGCTGAGATTCTCATCTGATTGTCAGTCAGAGAAGGTGTGATAGAGTGAAAAACCCAGGATTTCCATACAAGAGACCTAGTTTTGAATCCTGGCAACTAACACTTATTAAATCTGTGACCTTGGTAAGTCATTTATCATCTTTGTGCTTCAGTTTTCTCACTATAAAATGGAAGTAAATACAATTCTGCTCACAGTTTTGTTTTGACGGTACATAAAATAGCGTATGTAAAAGTAGCTAAAAGTGATTTGTAAGTAGTAGGGGCTCAATCTTCTCTTTCTTTTTCTTCTTTTTGGTAAAGAATACCCTGTTCGTCCAGTCATCAGAGCACCTCCTCTTAGTGGTAGGATAGATTCTAAAGCTTCTCTGGAGATACTTCACTAATATTTTATGTTTTGGAAATAATAACAGCAGAAGAAGTATAAACATTTTGTATGTGCACATGCCTGCATATATATGTCGTTTTTTGGGGGGGGTTACATCTTAACTTTTCCTTCCCTCTTTTTTCCATATTTTTCTCAGACTGGACTAACCTGGGCTGAGGTTAGTGAGATTAGTTCAGATTTGGATGTTGGCATAGGGCTGCCAATATGGGCCCTAGAACACATTTCAAATTTTATTTTAGTAGCAATTTTTTGGTACATCTTCATGTATGAGTCCCAATCTTGCTTCATACCATTTCCCATTTATATCTCTAGGGATGACCAGCATATAATGCTGCTTGTGGTAGCTAAACAGGCCAAAAATCTCAAAATTCATTTGTCAAGAGCTAGGACACGAATTAGGTTTACATTCCTTAAGAGGAGTTTCTCTTCATAAAGAGGAGTGGCTAGCCCAATTAGGAGGATAAGCAGGGATGGGAAAAGCCTTCTCCAGTTGTTCTCTTCCTTCTAAGTGCAATCTCTTCCAGGACTTGCAGGTTGAGCCAAGCATTTGCAAATGTAAGTAACAGATGTGATTTATTTGACTGGCATAGAATTCCTACCCAAATCTAGATTCAGATGCTCTGAAAATGATCTGGCAACATTCTAGCAGAGTAAGGATTGATAGACAATAAATAGTTGCCTTTAGAGGGGCAAGTGATCCTCAGTCTGGACAGTTCCCTCCTGTCTTGTGTAATTGCCTAAATTGGCTGTTTGGCCCTTGTAGGCATTTGGATTTGCCACACTAGCCTATGCTTAGCATTCCATACCCACTACCACCTCTGCTGGCCACATCTTCTCTCTTCCTGCCCTGGCATCCACCCACACATATGTTTTTCCAGCAGAGCCCATGAGCTCTGTAAAAACAAGAACTGGTTTTCAGAGAAAGAGCAGGGTTTACCATGGTAAGCCAATGATATTCAAAGCCACAAACCATAATTCCAGAAATACCAGTTCTGTTTCTTGTTTCTTTTGAGAAGTGAATAATCTTATTTTGGAAGCCAAAACTATAATTAGAACACTACAGTGATAGTGGTTTTATGGAATCATTTAAAAGGCAATGGATATGCTAAGGAAAGATTGGATTAAAGGACTGAAAAAGATAAATCAGGCAAATTCTCACCAAAAGAAAGCTTATGCACTTATATTAATTTGTTAAAAAAAATAGACTTTAAGGCCAAAAAACATTACTAGAGATAAAGGTAACATGTTTAATTCCCTTGAATGTTATAACAAATTTGGATGCTCCAAATAACACAGTTTCAAAAAACATAAAGTAAAATCTACAAAACAGTGAAGGGAAATAAACAATTCTATAATCATAGTGGGAGATTTTAACATATCTTTCTAGCAAGTAATGGAATTAGTTAACAAGAAAATCAACAAGGGTAGGGCACCTGGCTGGCTGAGTTGGTTGACCATGTCACTCATGATCTTGGGGTCCTGAGTTTAAGCCCCACACTGAGTATAGCACTTACTTTAAAAAAAAAAAAAGACATCAATAAGGAGAGAGAAAATTTTGAGCAATATATTAACAGATTTGATCTAATGGTCACATATAGGACATCTAAGAACTAAGAAAGAGCATTTCTTTTTAAGAACAGATGGGTTGTTTATAAAAATTGATGGGTCCCATATTATAATGGAAGTCTAAACAAATTTAAGATTGTAAAATCATACAGAGCATGTCTTCTAACCACAAATGCAATTGAGTTAGAAATCACTAACAAAAATGTCTAGAAAAAAAATCAGTATATCTGAAAACTAAAAAAGTTCTATGTAACCCATGGGTCGAAGAAGAAATTGTAATACCACTAGAATGTATTTAGAATCACACCTAAATAAAGATACTATATGTAAAGTCTTATTGGGAGCAACTGAAGCTGAAAAGACGGCAATTTTTAGTTTTATATTTTAAAGAATTTAAGCTAATATGTTTGAAGATATAGATAAATTCCTAGAAAAATATAACTCCTCAAAACTGACTCAAGAAAAAATAAAAAGCCGTTTTACAGAGAACATTTCAGGTCCAGATAAATTTACCAGAGGTTTTACAAAATCTTTAAGAAACAACTCTCCTTACTATGCAGACTTAGAGAATAGAAAGAGTAGTGTCTAGAATAAAACACTTCTTAGAAGAAATATGAAAAAGATAATCCCATAGAAAAAGAGGTGAAAGACTTGAACATTTTCGTAAAAGAACTTTCTTTTGTGTGTGTGTGTGTGTTTTTTTTTTTTAAGATTTTATTTATTTATTTGACACAGAGAGAGAGATTACAAGCAGGCAGAGGGGCAAGGCAGAGAGACAGGGAGAGGAGGAAGCAGGCTCCCTGCTGAGCAGAGAGCCCGATGCGGGCCTCGATCCCAGGATGCTGAGATCATGACCTGAGCCGAAAGCAGAGGCTTTAACCCACTGAGCCACCCAGGCGCCCTGTGTTTTTGTTTTTAAAATAGGTTTACTGAGGTATAGTTGATGTATCAAATAAAAAAAAGTCCCTGAACATATTTAATGTATGCAATTTGGTGAGTTTGGAGATATGCAGAAACCTGTGAAACTATCACCACAATTAAAGTAATAATAAAATATCTACTACCTCCAAAAGTTTCTTCCTTCTGCTCAGACCTCCCTTCATTTGTGTGTGTTTGAGAACACAGCATGAGACCTATCTCTTCCAAATTTTTAAATGTATGATACTGATTTGTTTACTACAGACACATTGTACCATAAATCTCCTAAAAAGACTCATGAAAAGATCCTCAATTCTCTCTCCTCCCCTGTCTTTCCTCTCTCTCTCGTCCCTCTGTGGTCTTATTCATCAGCATATTCCCAGAACATTAGAAAACGGAACAGGATCTGGCTCATTGTAGACTTTCAGTAAATGTTTATGTGAACTATAAATAAATATGCAGAGTTGAAATCATCCAAGTGGAAGAGAGAAAGCACAAAGAGAAAGTGAATGGAATAATAAGGAGGCCAAAGGTGAAACTCTCCAGAACACTGTCATGCAAGGTGTGGTAAATTCAGAAGAGGGCCTGAAGAGTAGATGGGGTATAGAAGTGAGGCCAGAAAGGAGAGTATATGAGCTTTGACTAGGATATCTTTGGCGGAAAGGAACCAAACCCTTACCTAAGAGTTGCTTAAATAATAGGCTTTTATAATCTTACGTAATAGTCTCGGGGGAGGTAGTTCCAGGGTGAATTAGTACAGTATTTCTTCCTTTACATCATTTTTTTAAAGTTTTTTTTAAAGATTTTATTTATTTATTTGAGAGAGAGAGAGAGAGAGTGAGAGAGAGCATGAGAGGGGAGAACGTCAGAGGGAGAAGCACACTCCCCATGGAGCTGGGAGCCCGATGCGGGACTTGATCTCGGGACTCCAGGATCATGACCTGAACCAAAGGCAGTCGCCCAACCAACTGAGCCACCCAGCACCCCAGTACAGTATTTCTTCCATGTCAAAGCTCTATATTAGCTTCTGCTAATTCTCCTGGCTTTCCTCTCACCATCACTAAAAGGCTGTCACAGTATCAAATACTAAAAACTGTGTTCAAAAGGCAGGAGTTGTGCACAGTAGGAGCTTATCCTGAGGTCTCATTGGCCAGTACCACCTCCTAAACCAATTACAGCAAAGGAGAATGAGATTTCCTTGATTGGTTTAGGCCAATAGTTCATCTCTGGGGCTAGGGGAGAGACCTACCCCCCTTGAGTATCCTGCTGGCCTGTCCCTGTGCACAGCTGGCTCTGTGTAGCAAGAAATTAAGTGTGTGGGCACCTGAGCGTAGGAGAATGACTGCTGGGGGCCAGGCAGCAGTGTATCTGCGATGGGATTCAAGAAAGAGATGCTCAAGGAAGGAGTCCGTTGGCTCAATGGCAGCTGAGAGGCCATTCATAGAAGACAAGGATGGGATGTGACTGTTGGATTTGATAATAAAGAGAATGTTGACAGCAGTGGTAACAGCAATTTCTGTGGTGTGGGGGAGGAAGTTAGAGGGGCAGACCAGGTTGTGGTGAGTTAAAGAGTCAATGGGGATGAGGGAGTGGAGGTAGGAAGGCAAGGAACTTGTTCAAGGGTCTTGGCTATCGGGGAGCTGGAAGATCCCGGGGCTGGCCTGGGCCTCTGTCCTGTTCCCGATGGGGATTCTGTCCATGATGCCCCCAGCCAGACTCAAGCAGCTGGGACATTTCTTGCCTGTGTATTTCAGAACGTTTTGAATAATTCCTAGAGCTGATAATATTAGTTTATAACCCATTCCTCTGACCATTCTAGTTACTTTTCTTTGACCCTTTTTAGTTCCAGCATTTCCTTCATGAGATGTGGGAATGAGAACTCTACATAGGCTTTTGTTGAATTTAAAAATGACTCATTATAAGAATATTTTTCATCACAAGAAATAGAAACAGAAGGAAAGTAAAAAAAAAATTCTAATCCAAGAGATAAACAGAGATATTACTATGTTTTTCTTTTAGCTTTCCCCTATAGACACACACACACACACACACATGTTTAATATTTATTTGAGAGAGAGCGTGCACAAGCAGGGGGAGGGGCAGAGGGAGAGGAGAGAGAATCTCAAGCAGACTCCCCACTGGGTGTGGAGCTTGAAGCAGGGCTCCATCTCACGGCCCTGAGATGATGACCCCAGCCAAAATCAAGAGTCAGCCACCCAACCAACTGAGCCACCCTGGAGCCCCCACCTATATATATATATATATTTATTTTACACAGTGAAATACTGTATTTTTGGTTTTATGATCTGCTTTTTGGGGATATTATGTCATGAAGTTCTCATCTCATTAAATAACCTTGATGCATACAAACTTTTGACTGAAAAAAACTGTTACATGAATAGATCATTTAACATTGTCGAACATCTACATTATTTCCACTTCTTTTCCTATATTTGTGGCTGCCTATGACATAGTATCTCGGGATAGGTTTGTAGCAGTGGGATGAGTGGTCAGAGAGTATAAACTGATTGTAAGGTGTTTGGCAAGGCAGCCTTTGGTTAAATGTAGGTGCTGTGGTTCCTTATGCTTATGTTCCAGCTCAGATTCTGCCATTTTCTAGCTGTGTAACTTTGGGTAGGTCACTGATCCAAGTCTCAGTTTCCTAATTGTAAAATGTAGATCATACTCTTTATCTCTTCAGGTTCTTAATAGGTTAAATAAAATCATTTGCGTAGAGCTTTTATCGTGGTATCTAACAACAAATATGAGCTATTTCTAGAAATGATGCATCAATTTAGGACTAAAAGTAGGGTCTATCTTATTTTTAATCTATCTGTGGAGTTTGGCTTACGGGTTTAAAAAACAATCTACAATGATATATATGGCTGATGTGTTTAAAGACATGTATCTTAATACCTCTGGGGTCCGTAAATCTTCAGCCTTTAGTTTTTCCCCCTCAGGCCACGTATTTCAGGTTCGGAGGTAATGTTGTGTTGGCCACAGAATGTTTCCTAGAAAATAATTCATTTCGCCCTTCACTGGGTGTCTCTGCTTCGTGCATTCTGTTAGAATCTTTTACGTTTGATTAAATCATTAGAATGGATGCGAGTGATTCTTAAACTATTTATTTCTCAAAGGGCTTTCCCCACCTCAAAGCTACTCTAGTTTCTATTATATATGAAGTCATAGGACTAAACAAAGCTATAAATTGGCTTTAAATAAAAATAATGCTTAGATCTGTGAAAAACCACTGATCCCAAATGTAACCTTTAGGTCTTCTGGAATCTCTCAGAACAGAAAGAAGGCAAACTTTTAAATTTGCTGAATACCAAAGGATTTTTTAATAGCTAGTAAAGTGATCTATGTCTCTGATAGTGTCTGACTTTTTCACTTTCTGCCCTGAGGCTCAGATCCAGAGTTTGGAAGTTTCCTGGCCCATGGATTTGTTTTACTGTGGCAGTCAAGGAGTCTGGAGTCCTAAACTTGCATAATAATGTTCTCGGGATTTGAGAATGATCTTTGGGGGAATAGAGCCAAGTTAGAACTGGAAATAGCCCGTACTGAAATTTCTAGTTATCAAACAGAATCTTTGATCTTACTTTTTTCATGTAGAAACTTATTTTCAGTATCTACTTATTATTTAATAAGCTTCACATATTAGCTTATTTTCCATATATGTTTACAATATAAGCCTATTTTCCTTTTAGGACAAAATATAAAATTTAAATAATTAGAATAACTATTATGTGATTTGTTTTTCCGAACTTTTATTTCTGTATCTTGGCAAAGGGTTTTGCTGTGCTTTGCTGAAGCTAGCTCATATTGGCTCATCAGGACTAATTATTAAATTTTCACAAATCAGTTGAGGTCATGTTGGTAGCTTGAAGTTATCCATGGTGGGAGTGTTAGACCACAGAAATAAGCAAACAGTACAAATCAGGGTTCCCCATCCCCAAAGCCAGTTGGTAAATATTTGCCAGCAGCCTGAAGCTTTTCAGATATATATTTTTAAAGATTTTATTTATTTATTTGACAGAGAGAGAGAGAGACAGCAAGAGCAGGAACACAAGCAGGGTCAGAGGGAGAGGGAAAGCAGGCTTCCTGCTGAGCAGGGAGCCCGATGTGGGGCTTGATCCCAGGACCCCAGGATCATGACCTGAGCCGAAGGCAGATGCTTAACAACAACTAGGGGCCCCAACTTTTCAGATATTTTTAGAGCCACTAAAAATTTTAACCTATCAGACTAAGTTCAATATAATATATTTGAGGTGGAATAAAAAGGTTAGTTATCAGGTAGTACACATTCTACCAGTGGTTGTTTGTGAAATGCTATCATTTACTCAAAACGGTCATTTAGAACATGACAGACAAATTGAATGTGGGAAGATAGGGAACCATAAATAGGAGACACGTATTACAGTAAATGTAGAAAAATAGACAACAGAGGTAAGAAAATAGAAAGCCAAAGGGAAAAAATCTTCAAGAGTGAAGGACAGGAAGAAGACCGTGCTAAGCAAAATTGACACTAAAATTGAATTTGAAAAGTACAGAGAGGTTAAAAAAAGGCATTGGAATGAAATAGTTTTGAAAATGGCCAACAATGCCAACTTGGTGAGGTAATGTCTTCCATCCAAGGTGACATTTGCTGAGATGGAAAGTGGCCCTAAACCCACCAGACTTTGAAAACAACACATTTGCCCTTGGCATTTTGGAACACATTTAGAGAATTGCATTACGGGTAGGTAGCCATATATTTATTGTCCAAATTAAGACTTCTGTGAGTGAAAGGGGGCTCTATTAATGATTACACTTGAACAGCAACATAAACCAGAGCCACTGAGGCAAACCAGGTTGTGTGTACACAGGAATTCGAGGCTGCGCTCTGGCCACCTGCTTTCCAATCCAACAGGTTAAAAGACCTTGACTGATAAATATTACGATGAAAAAGATTAAAATATGTATTCCTAGAGGCTATAATTATATGTAAGTAGGTGTTTGCCCATTATAAGAAGGTTAAAAGAATAAAAGGAGGTGATTCATCACACTGTTGAATAAACAAGAAATATGTGAGGACTGCGTCATCACAGAGCAATCTCTTGTCTTGCTTCACCTTGGTGGGATCCTACGGTAGCTGCCCTATAACTGTCAATGTTAGAAACTGTAGGCTCAGAAACTATCCAACTTCTGGTTAATTATCCAGTCCTCTACTTTATACTATTTCCTGTACAATTTCTGGCCTTTTTTCATTGTTCTGCTTAAGCAGTTAAATCTTTCACAGCTCCCATCACCTGGCTAAGAATCCTCAGTACCAGTACCTACTGAGTACCAGTATTCAGTACTCAGTACCTTCACGAGAAGGGCTTGTAGACTCTACTGAATTCCAGGGTTTTCCTCCCTCGGACTTGCCATTCCCCATCTTAGCTGTATGTTTTAGCCAGCTTTCGGAAGTCTTTCTCACAGACTCGTGCAGGATTTCTCTGGAGAAACACTGATTTTCTGATTTTAATTGCTGCTGTCATGACCTTGCTGAATTAGACACCTCCTTTATGCCCTAATAATCTGGGCATACATTTCTTACAATATCATGGGGTTTGGGACTGTAAGGTGGTTTCATTCTCTGGTGTTTGGCCACATTTTACAGTATATTCATTTTACTTTCTAGGAAATGGGTCAGTTTCTTTAAAAATTCGAGTATCTAAGGCAAGGTACCAACAATTCTTTTTCCTGGAACTGTCGTCAGAAGTACCTTCCTAGAAATTTTAAGATAATCCTTCTGTAGGGAAAGGTCTAGTAGACCGTGTTCCCATTCCTTTCACTTTGAGTATCACAGCAAGCGTGCCATTCAGGCACTGTCAGTAGACCTTTGTCTGATGACAGAGGTGTCACACTTCTGTGATATCCACTCTCATAGCCGTTTGCCACTTGAAAACTGGCTAATATGACTGAGAAGTACATTTTTAATTTAATTCAACTTAAATTTATTTAAATGTGCATAGTCATGTATAACCAGAGGCTACTGGGTTGGAAGGTACAGCTCCATTCCCACCTGGTGGCTCTTCAATGATGCCCTCGCCACAGTTCAGTTCAGCCATGTTTCCCAAGCTAGGAGTGATCTGTGGAGAGCCCACATCAATCCCACAGAGGTCACCTAAAAGTCTCACTGCAATTTTCCACAACACCAAGAAGCTGAATTCAAGGGGCACCTGGTTGGCTCAGTCTGGTGGGCGTCTTGACTCTTGGTTTCGGCTCAGGTCATGAGCTCAGGGTGACGGGATGGAATCCTGCCATTGGCTCTGCACTCAGCGGGGAATCTGCTTGAGATTCTCTCTCTCTCACTCTCCCTGTGACCCTCCTGCTGCTCTTGCTCTCCCTTTGTCTCTCTAAAATAAATAAATAAATCTGAAAAAAAAAAGGCTGAATTGAAGAGGGGGCAGCTAGTCTATGGTGCAGATAAACATTATGCCAGAATTTGGCCTGCTCCTGGTCAAACTCCTTCTCCCCCAAAGATAATAAAAATTTCTGAAGGTTCTCCAGTCTAATGCAAGAATAAAAGCATAGAGCTCATGAGAGTGCTGTGAACACTGTGAATACTGTGTTTATATTATTCAGAACAACACTGAATACTGTCGTTATCTGACAGTCCCCCTCATTATTACAACCAATGGAACTTCCAAGGTTTCTCTGTCCCCGATAGTGTTGGAGCCCAGGTCAGAAGTGGTCTGTACTGTAGACGTTGATGGGCTGGTAGTTCCCTCCACAAGGGTGGGAGAGAGACCCTGCTCTCATCAGCCCGTGGCTGCTCTTCTCTGCCCATGCCTTGTCCCCTTTTGTAGACATGTCATCACAGACTCACAGTTCCTTCCAAGGGAAACTTTGTTATGATTCTCCATGAAGAAACGGTCTCAGATGGCCATGCATGGCATCACATGACTCGTCCCCAGTTGTTGTTCACTGTTTCAAAGTCAGCCAATTCACAGGCTGTCCAGAGGCCTACACTGCAATCTGGTCCCAAAAGATGAGTTGTGCCAAGTCAAGTCTCTCTGTCAGGAATGCAATCTGTGAATTGTAATGATAGGGAAGAGGCCAGCCATGGGAGCTAAAACACAGGCTGCTTAGGAGAAAACCAGGGAGTCATGTGCTATGAAGTCATGACAGACCAAGGTCAGGAGGAGGCAGAAATGACGAGGAAGATGGAAAGGCAGAAACTATGAGTCAGCAGAAGATACGAGCCAGGGAGCAGGTGAGCAGATCAGCATATGAGGAGTCCACCTCCAGCTACTGGAGAACGGGAGAGACAAGGGAATAGTAGCAGAGCCACACTGATGGCAAAGTCCTAGGACGAGAAGTACTAGTGCCTGCTGCTGAGGCCCTAGGTAACTGAGCGTCCATGGTCTCCATGAGGCCGAGTCTATCTTTTCTTTTCCATGTGAAGAAGGACTGTTGACTTCTCCTGGGTTCCCTAGTATGGATCTGTAGTAGGAAGGGTTGAGAAACAGAGCAAATATTATACACACACACACACACGCATACATTAGTACATAAGTGCATATATATATTGTATAGAAAAGTATGTATATATACCGTGTGTGTGTGTGTCTGTGTGTGTATGTATTAACTGATTTTTGAAGAACTGTTTCACACGATTTTGGGGACTAGAAAATCTGAAATTTTGGGGGTTTGAAATTCAGGTGAGAGTTGAGGTTGCTGCTGTCTTGAGTCTGAATTCCATATATGGCAGCAGGTTGAAAACTTGGGCGTGGTTTCTATGTTTTAGTTTTGAAAAGAATTTCTTCCTCTTTTGGAACGGTCTGTCTTTTCTCTTAAAGCCTTCAACTGGTTAGATGAGGCCCACCCATATTTGGAGGGTGATCAGCTTTACTCAGAGTCTCCTGATTTAAATGTTACTCACATCTAAAAAATACCTTCACAGCAACATCTCAATTGGGTTTGACCTACTAGTTGGGTACCATAGCTTAGCCAAGCTGACATGTACAATTAACCATCACAGAATCCTTACTAAGAATCTCCTATTGCTTGAGACAACTTTAATCTCTGTACTTTTCTCAAGTTTCTTTCAGCTAGTAAATACTGAAGAAGGATCTGAGCCCAGCAATCTGACTCAAAACTTGCATTTTTAACTACTAAGAGCTTACATCATTTTGTCTTACCTGTACCATTTACTAATTCATTTCTTTATTCAGGAACGTTAGTTGGGGACTTCCTAAATGGTTGGCATGCTGTTAGGTTCTGGAGTAAATAGTTAAAATGTGCAATACTATATATTAAATAAAATAAATTAAATAAAATAATTAAATATGATTAAAACATGATTAGTTAAATATAATTAAATATGATTAAAACAACTTCTTACATAATGCAATATATTAAATATATTTTAAATATAATTAAAATAAAATATTTTGCTATTTATCATTTAAAGATTTTATTTACTTATTAAATAAAATAAATTTTAAAATAAAATGTTTTTTTTAAAGATTTTATTTATTCACTTGACACAGAGAGAGAGATTATAAGTAGGCAGAGAGGCAGGCAGAGAGAGAGGAGAGAGGAGGAAGCAGGCTCCCTGCTGAGCAGAGAGCCCAATGCGGGCCTCGATCCCAGGACCCTGGGATCATGACCTGAGCCGAAGGCAGTGGCTTTAACCCACTGAGCCACCCAGGCGCCCAAATGTTTCTTTTTTTAAAAAAAGATTTTATATATTTATTAGAGAAAGAGAGCACGAGTTGGGGGGAGGAGCAGAGAGAGAAGGAGCAGATTCCTCATTGGGCAGGAAGCCTGATGCAGGGCTCCATCTGGGACTTTGGGATCATGACCTGAGCTGAAGGCAGATGCTTAACCAATTGAGCCACCCATGTGCCCCCAAATAAAGTATTTTAAAGGTAAAGTTAGATCTAATGTGATGGTAGATGAGAGTAGAAGGCACAATGCGGAGGGACAGCTACTGTGGTTGGGAGGTGGGTTTAGGGATGGTTGCCCCTGGGTGACACTGGACGTCAGATTTGAAGGATGAATCAGCATTAACTAGTGCGGAGGAGAGAGCGGAGAGGGGCATAAGGAAGGATATGGGGTGGAGGGCTACTGCAGGCTAAGGACCAGCACATGACCCAGAGAAAACAGAGCACGTCACAGAAATGTTAGCTGGAAATCTTGGTTTCAATTCCTTGGAATAGTGACTTGCATTTCTTTCTTTCTCCCTCCATTCCATTTAGCCCCCAGCTACTTTATTGAGGTCTCCTATATCCTACACTCTTTATTAAAATTACTGAATAAATGAACAAATAGCTAATAAAGAATATACTTTATCTTGATAACCAAATTCTTCCACAAGCCTGTTGGCTGCCTTCAGAGACCAGAAAACTGAGATCAACAGGTGTCACCTGGTATAATACTTCCTGCTCTTTCACTTGACCTTTTGATGATGATATTTACATTTTTGCATAGATAATCCCCTTTCTGCATAGACAGTGGAGGACGGGTTATGGCCATGAAGTCAGTAGGCAGAGGAAGAGCCTGGAGACTGATTGAGACTAGGTCTAAGCCGAGCACGGCTGCAGGTGACCATGGGGGACAGCTGCCACAGACAGCTCCAGCTGGAAGCCAGCAATTAGGAAAGAGGAATCTTGGAGTTCAGTGTGAACAGAACCAGTGGGCCGTCTGGAGCGCCAAAGGGCTGGGCGATGAATGGTGACAAAAATTGCAAAAAAAAATGTGTATGCATCACACATGTGTGAACATACATGTAATGTGTAAAGAATGTTTCAGGTCATGGATGTTTTTTATTTAAGGAGTGTTGATTCAGAACAGTGATATAGGGACTGCTATCATGGCTTAAATAATATTAGAAAGCTTTGATCTTTTAATTATGGGTTTTAAAATTTAAAAGGAACTGACTAATTGAGTTTAATTCAATGCATTGCTTAGAGGCAATCGGCTAGTAAAAAAATACAAGCTTTTCCCCCTCATATTCCAAAAGGCTTGCACTGGTACATACACAGGTACATATATAGTGTAAGGACTATACAGAATGATGAAAATAATTAGCCATAACTCATTTCACCTAACTGCAGCGTTATAGTAAAGAGTAGCCCATAGGTTCATATGGGAGTCCAAATTCTTCTCAAGTTGATATTTTTTAGGCTCTAAGCTTGGAACTGCTATTGACTATTATTTCTGAATAAATTCTTCAGTTTTTATGAGCCACAATTTCTTCATCAGTAGAGTTAGGGGTCAAAGTTGATCTTTCCAATTCATAAAATGTGTTCATCAGGGGAGTTCATATTTAAAAAAGTACTTTGAAAAGTCTATGATCTCGTAAACATGTATAAGAGGTAGAGCTAGCTTTCATTTGTTTATTTATTCAATATATTGAGCATATTACAGGGGCGCCTGGGTGGCTGAGTCAGCTCAGCATCTACCTTCAGCTCAGGACCTGATCTCCGGGTCCCAGGATCCAACCGTGCGTTGGGCTCCCTGCTCAGTCAGGAGTCTGCTTCTCCCTCTCCCTCTGCTCTTACCTAACCCCCAACTCCCGCTCATATTCTCTCTCCCCACCCTCTCTTTCTCCCTCTCAAATAAATTAAATAAATAAATAAATAAATAAATAAAATCTTATATTGAGCATATTACAATGATTGTTTATGTATAATTATGTATGTATAACATATGCTATGCTAATTGCTGAGGTCAAATTGATGAAAAAGAGAGATGTTCCTGCTTGTGTGGTCTCCTTAGAGGGGGTGAAGACAATTGGAAGATTCTCGCATATGTCTATGGTACCACTTAATAGGTGTGTGATTTCAGGTAGGTGTAGAATGGGAGGTTAGAATGGAAGGTACTGGTACCTTTTAGGACTATATCATAGGATGCTTATGAGAACCAAATGGGCTAATTGTTACAAAATATATAAAGTGATATACAAACGTGGTTCTACTATGAACTATTAAGTGGAGAGAGAAAAGAAATTCAAAGAAGTTTGAACCATGGAAAACTTCCCCAAACAAAGTATAGGGATAAAGGGAAAAGCAAGGAGAAAAGAAGAAAACTGAGAAAGAGGAGAGTGGAAAAATGAGAGGAAATAAGACCTGGGAAATATAAACTAGTTGTATTAAAAATACTTTTCAGGGGTGCCTGGGTGGCTGAGTCAGTTAAGCCACCGACTCTTGATTTTGGTTCAGGTCGTGATCTTGGGTTTCGTGGGATCCAGCCCCCTCTCGAAACCCCCCTGCTCTGTCAAGGCCCCCGTAGAGCTCCACGTTCAGCGGGAAGTCTCCCTGAGATTCTCTCTCTCTCCCCCTCTCCCTCTACCCCTCCCCACCAAAATAAATAAGTAAATCTTAAAAAAAATTTTTTTCATATTTTATCTTGTTAAATATATTCAATTCACAGGTCTTATTCCGGCACTATTTCCTTCAAAATTTGGGTAAGGAGTACATTAAAAAAACAAAAACAAAAACTTCTCTAATTTTTGTATTCAAATTCTAAGTTAGTTTATTTCTAGTTTAAAGAAAGAAGAGTCAGTTCTACAAAAATAGCCTGCATTTGCAGTCTATCCTGAGCCTGTGTTTTTGGCGACTTGGCTCTCAGAGATCTTTTTGCACGGAACATGGGGAAGGGGCAAGCAATGTTTCAGTAGAATAATTTTACGCTATTGACCATGGATTGGCAGCCGGCCCAGGAGCACACGTTCTGGATAGTGTTTGACAACCAAAGCTTCACGTTTAGAAAGAAGAAGTCTTGCTGTTTGAGATAACGGTTTCACTGGTTTTGTTGAAGGAAGTTAGGCAAGATTAAAGGCTTTGTTGAGACAAGAACAAAAATAAGCTAGGAATCTGGCAAATGTTGAACAGCATATTTTCAAAGTGAACATGATACCTTGCTTTTTAAGTTTTATGATTCTGTTAGTCATATTTTGGTTGAAAATCTAATCTTGTTCCGAGGCTAAAAGGAAAAATTGATACCCTCTCGGCAACGAGGAAAATGAGTAAAGGCAAAACTATTTGATTATTGCTATTCTGACATGTCAAGAAACTGTCATTTTAATCAATAAAATTAATTAGTATGACGTCTTCAAAGGTTTCCCACAAGTAATGAACATGTTTGTGAGTAATTTTGCTCACGTTTTTCTAGTTCCCTCTCTTCCTCAGCCATCAGCATTTTGGTTAATGCTTTATAGTCCTCTTGACTTAAACTCTAATGATTATCTACTTTGATTCAGTCATGAATCTCAAAATATGTTGCTGAAAGAAAGCCTTTGATATTTAGGGCAATTTTTAATGGTTTGTCTTCCTCTGAAATGACCAATTATAAAGGAAAAAAATGCTGACTCATATTCACACTTTCCATGCATACGTTATTTTATGACATATTTTCTCCAAGCGTGAAGAATTTCTTCTTAGAGCCCAAACTTGCCGGAACACAGGTGCTAGGGCCCGAGAATGTACAAGTGGATTGTCTAGAAGGGAACAGGTTATCTTAAATTTATGATGCAGTCAAAAATAAAGGTAGATAAACCCGTTTTATATTGTCACCACAGGGAGGAAAAGGACAAATGAATACTTATGGCTTTGTATCTTTTCTTACATATCTCACCAGAAAAAAGATTTTCCTGGTCATAGCATCTTTGCTAAATTAATCCCCAGAGGGACACTGCTGTTCAATTGAATCTTAGCAAGATTTTACCCTGGTGTTCTAAAAAGAAAAATGACTCGGTGTGATATGTTTTATTATTTTTTGGAATAATACGAGAAATAGTTCATAAAATATTTTTGGTCAGCAAGTGTTCCGGAGCCAGTCTTGGAGATTAAGTTGTCAAATTAAGACAGAGAGGTTATAAGATATTTGTCTGAGATGGTTTCACTGTTCCTGTGTCAAGCTGAAAAGTAGCTTTATGTTAATGTATTTATTTCAGAGAATGAAACATGGAATAACTACAGTTTTGCTTATGCTCAGCGTTCTCATTTTAAAGTGAGA
The DNA here is from genome assembly GCA_002007465.1 of Ailurus styani. Taxonomy (NCBI): domain Eukaryota; kingdom Metazoa; phylum Chordata; class Mammalia; order Carnivora; family Ailuridae; genus Ailurus; species Ailurus styani. The sequence continues at coordinate 2,640,418 of LNAC01000040.1, forward strand.
GGATGATCTTTTGTGGAAAAAGTGTAAAAACATGGAATTAATCTATGAAACATGAAGTAAAGAGGTATGATTTTTTCCCCTATAGAACACACATGTTAACTTTTTCTTGTTTATTTTGTTCTGTGAAAAAGATATATTTTCACTTGATCTGTTTTTTTTTTTTTTTTTGCTCCAGTTTTGAAGCTAATTGAGAAGAAACCCATTCTCTCCCCACCTAAATTTCAGTGTGAGAAAAGTATTGGCATACTTTTATGTTACCCAGATATAAACTGATCGCTAGCATCTGAGCCTCTTTGGGATTTAAGAGAATGAGACAAAAAGTTGTGTGTGTGTCAATGTGTGTTTTCTCTCTTTTTTTCTCATTATTTTGCATTATTATAATTATATTCTATTATAATAATTATCATTATTATAATTTTAAAATTGAAAACTCATTTCAAACATCAATATCAAAAGTTGACTTTCTTTTTAAGGTGTATGAGCCCTTAACAATTACATTATTTTTATTTTTTTAAGAGATTTTTGTAGTTTCAATTCAAGGTCTCAATTCCTATGTACAAGGATGAATAAAAATTGATTATCAAAAGAATAATAAACCCAACCACAAGTTTAAAAGCGGGACCCGCATAGGAAGACAAATATTAAAAAACGGGTTAGTTAAGAATTAATTTCCTGCCAAGAATCCTGGTTCTTCCAGGATTGTTGATGAAGATTCATGCCTCTGTGGTAAATTAGTGGGTGCAGACTCTGACTCCTCTGCCTTAGTATAGGAGGTGGATAACCAGTTATTCTTCTGTGTTCTCAGTTGGATCTTATATAGGGGATAGAACTTCAGGATCTAAGAGAGTTTGACATATGAACAAGCAAGAGGAGTGGAATTTTACTTTGTCGAAGAAATTAAATGCCAGCAAGTCAAGCATAGTTTGCTCAATCTCTTTTCCCCCAACCTAAGAGTCCATCTCTGCGTTTTATAAACGTGAATGAGTACTGATCAGAAAAATGCTTGTGGGCTATTAGTCGAGAAGCTTTTACTTTAACCAAAACTGTGAAGGGTCCTTCTTTGGATCTAGTGATGGGGCCTCAAAGCAATGCCATTTAGCTTGTCATTTTTAGGTAATAAACTTTCATGGGAGCAAGTTGGAACTTTTAAAATGAAACTGACCTTCCAATGTCACTATTATTTATTTATCAAAGGAAGTGGGACCAACAGAACTTTACCTTTTGCTTTTACATGCGTGAGTTTTTATGTTCCATTTGATATTAGAACTTCCATGCTAAGTACAACTTCTTTGAAATGGTATATGGAAATGGAATGCCATTCTAAGGAAATCAGTGGGTGGTCCTGGGAAGGCTACAGTGACTGGCATTTTTCTATGGCATGAAGTTAACATTTTATAATTTTGTTGTAGTATCGATCTACTATCCCAGCAAGAACCAGTTTCATTTTTTTTGCTTCTGCCATTTTCTTTATCGTTAGAGATGTCACAGCTTTTAATGATTTGTAAATAGCTTTCTAAACTAATGAAATAAATTTGTGTCAAGTATGTATTTTTAAAAATTTTAAGTTTTAATGGTTATCCCCTGAGTTCATTTTCTTGCCATGCTTAAAGGTAACTTTAGGATGGGTTCTAGTTCATGGATGTTGAAGTGGAAACTCACACTGGGCTACCGTATCAACTGAGCTGCACTATTCCTACCAGGGAACATGCTTTCATAACTTTTCTTCTTGAAGTTAAATTTGTATTTGTAGAGTTAACCAGAACATGTAAAGTGAGAATTCCTTTTTTCTTCCCGTACCTAATCTTAGACATGGAATAATTCTAGACGGTTCAGGTTTCTTTTTCCTGTTCTGTATCTGAGGGATTGTCCTTTTTTTTTTTTCTTCTTTAAAGATTTTATTTATTTATTTGGGAGAGAGAGAGAGAGAGATAAAGCATGAGGGGAGGGAGGGGCAGAGGGAGAGGGAGAAGCAGACTCCACACTGAGCAGGGAGCTTGACATGGCTTGATCCCAAGACCCTGCAATCATGATCATGACCTGAGCTGAAGGCAGATGCTTAACCTACTGAGCCACCCAGGCGCCCCTCTAAGAGATTGTCCTAAATGAGCTAATCCCCCACCCATTCTAAGAGAGGTTCCACTTGGCCCTGTGACTTTGGTGCTTCAGTGGACCCTTAGGCTGTGCCACATCCTGGGTGACTCCAGATTGACTTGAATGACAACAGCCACTCAGAGTTTTGACTTACTTATCTCTGACAGCTTCCCCCATTTCCCTTTTTATCAAGTCCTTCAAAAGCCATAATTTGCACTGTCATCCTCCATACCTCATCACTGAAGTCTCACATCCAGATGTCCTCTTTCTGGACCAAGCCTCCAACAAAGAGCTTCAGGCTCTTTGTTTCATTAGGCTTTCCAGACTCTTGATTCCTCTACATTTTCTTTCTCTGTCACCCATATTGTATAGTTAATTCATTTCCCAGCTCATTTAGATGTTATGTTCCATCACTTTAGGCTCTCTTTTGACATGATCAACTCTTTTGTTCCCACGTCCTTCTCTCATATCTGCTTGGCCAAATACCAAGCCTGGATGAGTCAAACCATCAGTCTTCTACACCTGAGTAGTCTTCTGATTGGAAGATCTTCCCATGAGCAGATTGGTCCTGCTGAAGGTTTAATGGGTTCAACTGGGTTCTCAGTACTTCTTGGCCTTGACTCTTTGTTACCCTGAATCTTCATTTCTGTGAGACTCCTTTTATGCCTTGGAAAAAGAAGTTGAGGCTTTCTTTACTCATGAGTTTGCCTGTTTCTTCTTCAAGCTTCCCTTTAATGTTGGCAACCCTAATCGTGATGTTGAAAGATGCAAGGTAAATTTGGGCCAATTTTCCAATGTGGTGGGAGGTCCTTGGGCAGGGAACTGATGCTAACAGTCTAGTGGGAGGAGGCATGATGGTGCTTGGAGGTCTTTCCGGTTTTTGACAGGATCTCAGGTGGTAACTCATCTGGAAGTGGGCTGGGGAAGTTGTCAGGCCTCAGTTAAGCATCTGGGCTCAGGCAAGAGCTTCAGCCTTAGCAGTGGGACAGGAAGGCCCAGTCAGAAACCGAGTTAGAAGGCCATGCGTAGTGTGTTCCCTGGTGGCGGAGTGTTAAGTATCAGAGAAGGACACATCCCAGCTGCAGTTCCCAGAGCTCACCCAGGCACACTAGAAACTGGTTGTCTTACCACAGGATTGATTTGAGATCTTATTTACTGCCTCCTTTGTCAAGAGTGGTTTAGAGAAATGGGTTGAACCGAGTGTACAGGTGGGTGGGGTTGGTGAAACTCTAGGGGTGACAGATGGAGTGTCACTAGACATGAAGCAAAAGAGCTAAATTAGGGCAGCCTGTAGAAGGCTTCACTTAAGGACAAAGAATTGTATGAAATGGAAACAGAACAAATAGGAAAGAGTCAACTATAATGTTTCTTTTTTCTTAGTATTATTTCGTTCATATAAAAGGGATGAAGGGAAACCCTTAGCCAAAGAATCAACTCTTGCTTTGCCATGTGAGGATAGTATACCTTATGGACATTTTATTTATTTATTTATAATTTTTTTTTTCACCTTGTGGACATTATAGACCTGGACATAGCTTTCTGGTCTGGCTTCCTGGCCCTGTCTTCTGCATGCTAATCTTCCAGTTTCAGTATATTCAGGGAAAATAAACTGATTTGAGTATTAGCCTAATCAAAGTACAGGAGGGCAGATCTGCTCTAATAACATAATATGGTATAATCCAAAGCTTAATATATTTGTATCCTGCTTTAGGCAACTATAATATGTTAGTAGATATTTACATAAAAAAATCAATCAGAGGATAGTTATCTGCTTTAAAAATTTTCATTATAAGATTTCTATAAAAAAAAACAACCAACCTAATTTCCTCTAGGCATTTAAAATCTGATTTGGTGTACTAAGATTCCATTTGCATACACATTTTTTCCTGATTAATAATAAAGTAGGATTTATTAACAAGGATAAATAGACATTTTTGAGTTTAAGCTTACAAATGTCAATATAAGGGGTGCCTGGGTGGCTCAGTGGGTTAAGCCTCTGTCTTTGGCTCAGGTCGTGATCTCAGGGTCCTGGGATCGAGTCCCGCATCAGGCTCCCTGCTCAGCAGGGCTTCCCCTTCTCCCTCTGCCTGCATCTCTGCCTACTTGTGATCTCTCTCTGTCAAATAAATAAATAAAAGCTTTAAAAAAATGTCAATGTAAGAGTAGAGTTCAGGGCTCTGGCTTTTCAGCAGATCAAGAGGCTGGTTTTCTTAACTGCAAGCTAGGTATAAAGCCACAGGGAGATATGGATATCAAAAACTGGGCATGCGATCTGAGCCTCAGTTTACTAGAAATCTAGATCTAGGAGGGAGTGTCAGAGATGCCACACAGACCACAGCTGGGGACATCCTGCACCCTTTTTCTGAGGGACCTGACAGGCTCAATGGCTGTAGAGGCAGGTGTTGGGGACAGTGGAGAAACCAGGGCTGCATTGAAGTCCTAAAGGATGAAGCCATGAAGATGCTCAGCTTGAAGAAAAGGAGGGAAGAGTGCTGACGGCTCCTTGAAGAGGTGTCACGTGTTGCCATATGGAGGAGGGCTTGGATTTATCTGCTCTTGTTTTAGATTGACAGTTCCAGATGGGCATTGCAGAGAGGCAGTCTTCTCTTCTTCCTTTGACACGCTTGTCAAAGGTCTGTTGGTGCATTTTAGAGGATTTTTGTAATGAGATCAGAGGCTGGTCTGGAGGTTTCCATGGCTCCTCCCATTGACTGCTTAGTTTAAATTTGTCCTGTCAGGTAAGCTACTCAGTTGTTCTCATTTGTTCTTTATGCTTACATATCACTTATAATGCATTTGGAACTATTCTAAACACTGTACAAGTATCAACCACTTCACTTATTTTAACAACCCTACAATTTAGTTATTACCCACATTTTATAGATTTGGATACTGAGGCCCAGAGATGTTAAGTTACTTACTCAGAGTAACACAGCAAGAGCCAGATCCCAATACAGGCTGTCTGCCTCTTTATTTTAGGAATGTGTGTCTTGAGGATGATATTAGACTTGAATTATATATGTGATGACTCTATTCTTGGTATATTATTGAGCTATATTGAGAGTGACTTTTATCTTTATTATTATGGTGATGATTTAAATTTTTTTTTTTAAAGATTTTATTTATTTATTTGATACAGGGAGAGAGATTACAAGTAGGCAGAGAGGCAGGCAGAGAGAGAGGAGGAAGCAGGCTCCCTGCGGAGCAGAGAGCCCGATGTGGGCCTCGATCCCAGGACCCTGAGATCATGACCTGAGCCGAAAGCAGGGGCTTTAACCCACTGAGCCACCCAGGCGCCCGATTTAAATTTTTTTTTAAAGATTTTATTTATTTATTTGACACAGAGAGACAGCAAGAGAGGGACTGCAAGCAGAGGGAGTAGGAGAGAGAGAAGCAGGCTTCCCACTGAGTAGGGAGCCCCATGCAAGGCTCCATCCCAGGACCCTGGGATCATGACCTGAGCCAAAGGCAGAGGCTTAACGACCAAGCCACCCAAGCACCAGATGATATAAAGTTTTCTTGTCTGGAAAGAGTTTCTGATCACCTCAGTTCACATATACATGTTTTGCTAGAAAACAAATATATTGTTTTGTGTTCCCTGTCGCCTAAATCGTTTTCAAGTAGTAGTTTGGATAATTAAAATACTTCATCAGCTCAGCCTCCCCCACCCCATTTGTAAATTCTAGTGAATTTTAAAGAAAAACGACATTTCTCCTAATTACTCCTCTCACAATCCATGTAATTTCTTTACAATCACAGGATCTTGTGTTCTACCTCCATGACTTGGAAGAACTAGTTATTTCCAAACTTTAACTCCCTGTCAGGGGTAATCTCAGTACCGGAGGGTATATGGCTTATTAAACCCAGAAAGCCGTTTGCTATTCCTTGGGCTCACAACCTCAAAAGCCTCATCTGTTGGCAGACAGCTGTAACACACCCGTAGCAGCCTTCCTAGTGTTTATGTTTAGTTCATGAAGCAGAAAATATGACAGGTTCTGTATCTTTCAAAGCATCTCCCCCCAAACGCTAGTTAATCCCCTGGCTTTCAAAGGCCAGCAAAATTTATCTTTCTGCTGGCAGCAAGAATATAGTTCTTTTTCTTTCCAGTCGAATCTAGATGCTATTTACTGACACTATTGTTTAGCCAAGGTGACTATAATTTTTCATATGCTATTAAACAGACAAACCTTTGTTTCCAGAATATGAACTAATTTTATGAAGAAAAATTTATCAGTTACTTAGTCTGGGTTCCAATGTTTTCATTCTTTTTTTTTTTTTTAGTTGTACTAGTGGGTGGAATAATTTTGGAGCTGAAGAAGTACGATCTTAAATAAGTCCATGGACAATTTAAAACTAGTTTAATAATGTATTAATTTCAGTGAACAATTTGATTGTTTAAATAACAATAACACAAAAGGACGACTGGAAACCTTCTCCGCAACACTGCTCACAAGCTGCGTAGCTTTTACCAATTTGATTGTGTCTGCACCTATAGCAGACTTGGCAGAGAGCAGGAAGGGGCCGAGCTTTGACTGGGCAGGAGCACCTTTTTGAAAACCACCAGAGCCTGGAAAAACCAGCCACCAGAATAAAACTGATGTGCTGGAGAGAGACAAGTGATGGAGAGATGTGTGCCTCCCTCCTGGGTAACACTGAAGAGAAACCTTGTAATGCTTGCGTCAAGGGTAATGAGTACACCAGTAACAGGTACACTGGTTATCCAGACTGTGGCTTCCTGGGAGGCAGGAAGTGGATAGCCTGCCGCGTGAGCAGCCGGGAGTGGGAGCTAGAGGAATGGAGGAGACCTGGAAGGAAGGGCTTTCTGGATGTTTCTAGGATTTGGCATATGCTGGCTAAGGTGGAAGGCTGAACATGTGGAAGCACCAGTGCCAAGGATCTAGTTTTACTCTAGGAAAAGAATTTGCCACCCTTCCAGGGCAATGTCCGAGTCTGACTGGTGCAGACTGGTATCTCTCCATTAGTCTCAAGAACGACGCAGGGTCTGTGCAGGTGTCCATCAGGGACATTTTTTGCTGTGTGTATTGGAAAACCTGAATACGATGTCTCACTGGTGAAGAAGTTTGTTTTTTGTGCCCTGGAGAAAAATCTGTAGTGGGGTTGTTGTTGGCTCTGGCTCAGCTGTGTTATTCCTGACCTTTCTGATTCTTTTGGGATTTCCTTCACTGGCCAAGGAAGGTTCCTGCAGCCCAGCCATCGTTTCAGTAGGAAGAAGGGAGAAGGCTTTTCCTGTTGAACTGTGTCATGTGGACATTCCAGACTGGGAGAGGACCCAGGGAAGAGGCTGGAAGTGGGTTGATCATTTAACCAACAACAGTCTGCTTCATCAGACTCTCCTGCTAACTAAACTTTGTAATACAATCTCGTGAGATGAGGGTTTTTTTTTTTTTCTGGAAAAAGAGGGGGTGTGTGAATATAAAATATAAAATATCCTGTGATATTCCATGGCACTATTTTCTGAGAATTAGTGAGATTAATAGATTATGGTGCCTTATAATGATGATGATGATGATGATGATGATGATGATGGCAGTGATAATAGCTAACACAGCTTCCTATGTGCTAAGCTCTGATTTAAATGCTTTATGTAAATTACTTTCTAAAAATTTGTCAACAACACTATGAGATGGAAAATAGTATTATTATTCCCATTTTACACATTGGGTAACTGGGGCCTTTCAGTGACTAAATGCCTATTCACAGTCACCTAACTGGTGAGTGGGGAAGCCAACAGTCACACTCTGAAGTCTAGTCCCGGGGCTCCTGCTCTTTACCATGCGCTTTTTAAATTTTTAGGTTTTTAAATAAAAGATTGTATTTATTTATTTGAGAGAGAGAGCATGATGAGCAGGGGGAGAAGCAGACTCCCTGCCGAGCGGGGAGCCCAATGTGGGGCTCGATCCCAGGGCCCTGAGATCATGACCTGAGCCGAAGGCAGATGCTTAACCAACTGACCCACCAGGTGCCCCTAAATTTTTATGTTTTCAAAGATCACACCTACTTCTTTAACATTATTCTAAGTTTTATCTTCATTATTTTTCCTAAAGATTACTTAATTCTGTGGTCCTGAAAAGATTAAAAACAATGTAAATATGCACATTTGCCCCATCTCCAAAAAGTAGAGTCACTGCTAGAAGCACAAAAATGCACAGGTGAGATGGAAGTGTGGAATGTTGCGTCCAGATATCGTGCAGTTGGCAGGAGAAAGCTGCGTTAATCCAGTTCTACCCATTTTGAAAAGTCTGGACCCGATTAGGAGCCATCAGGGAAATCAGAATGTAAGTCTCAGGTTGGAGACATGACATGCTTTAAAGACAGGCAGTTGAATGATTCCAGCTTATGTGTAACTTTGGGTATAATTCATTTTGTCACCTGCCTGAGCCAAACAGAATTACTTCCTGGTGGTGTTTTTTGTCTGTGTTAATGGTTTTGAACATCTAGACCAAACAATTTACTTTTTATACAGAGGCAAAATTTCACAAAATGCCAATATTCAAATCAAGCAGCTTCTCACCTATCAAAATTGGATAAAAATCTGAGTGTGTATGTGAGTGTGAGTGTGTATGTGTGTGTTTTTAAGTATAAAACAAATAACTGGTTGGTTGCAAATGAAAAAAAAACTACTAAGTATTTTCAATTAAAACACTAGAGGTAAAGAAATAATAAACACACACCATATGCCTGATGTGATGAGTTGTAATTGGAGGAAAAGTGTGGATTGCTGAAGAGAGCTGTTAGCTAGGGATGAGAGAGGAAACAGGCCCTTGTCCTCAGTTTTCCTGTAATTCTGTGGTTCTTTTTATTTTATTTCCACACCTTGGTAACATGGTGGTATTGTCCTCTGGCATGTGTTAGTGCCTTCAGGAGAACAAGCCTACATCAGAGGCCCATGGTTTTTTTGGCCGTTGGGAATCAGAAAGTAGAACCTGGGCTGGAGGGGATTTATCTCGGATCATTTTCCCCAATATCCACCTGTAGAGATGATCCAAGAAAGTTTGGCATCAGTATCTCAGTAGCCATGTTGACAAGGACTCTATGGCCCTAAATGTGTGTAGTTCATGTAGAATCTAAGCTGTTCTTACTTTTCACATTAGATCTTTGGAAGCTGCAGGGAGTCTTTCAAGCCTAGCCATTCTCCGTTTTCCTTCAGGATAAAGTTCAAGGTCTTTTGAACCCGAGCTTATCAGCTGGCAAGTTGTCACTGCCTCTATGAAGGGAACTTCTTCACTTCCCACCTCTTACCATGCAGAACCATCGGCGCTCCTTCTACGCTCCCTGGTATCAGTTACTTCTTCCTTCTCCTTGCATGCTTGCCTTTAACGGAAATATCCTTCTTCTTTGCTTTGATTAATGGCTTTTCCAACTCAAAGGCTCTGCTCAGGCATCACCACCTCCAAAAGCCCTCCTTGATTGCTTCAGGTTGAGTTAGGCAACGCTTTCTAGTGTTCCAATAATACCCTCTGTATGCTGCATGCTCCACATTGTGTTAAAATGATCTATTTATGTCCCCTCCCACAAAGACTGAACAGCTTGAATGGAAGGACATACCTTAGTCATTTTTTTAGCTTCTGTGGCTGGATACATTGTTACTTCTCAATAATATTTATGGACTTTATGAAAAAGTAGAAAAAAATCCACCCCCGAATTTTCCTGCTGCCATGTATGGGGTCATTCGATGGAGGAGTGGAATGAAATGAATTTCAGGACTGTCTGTACCCTGGTAGAAATCCTATATGCAGGAACCTGAGATGCTTATATTTGTACATCGTGGGTCTGGAATTGTTTGCCAGTGTCTTTTGGTCAGTGGCAGCTGTTGGTAGCTAAGGGATTTTATTTGATTAGATGTCCTCAAGAGCAATGATGTGAAATATTTCTATGTGCATTGTTAACTGATTCCTGATCTTATGTTGTCTTGCTTTCATTTTTGATAATTACGTTCTCTAGTTATTTAAAATAGTCCAGTATCTGTTTATACACCATGTTATTCTGCAACTCCTATGTTGAGCATATTGGAAGTTTTAGTGCCAGCCAAGCTTAGATGTTGTAAATTTTTTACTAGTTTCTAGACTCAGATTTATAGGTTTTATGTATCATGCAGTTTGCCATCAGAGATCTAAGTCAAAGCCCAACACCAAATATTTCTTGAATCTATTAGTGCAAAGCCCCACGGCAGGTACAAAGGCAAATAAGTGATGGACTAGTGGGGCCGACAAGACAGAAGTACTTGGAAAGGTAAGGGCAAAATAAAGGCTGAATAGTAAAACAAGAACAGCCACACTGTTGGCTGAATGTGTAGTTAGACAAGCGCTATCGAATTAGAGGCAGACAAGAACGCTGTGGCGGGGGAGATGTGCACACACTCTGGAGAGGAGAGGCTCAATGAGGACTTGGAGAAATGGGAGTGCTGCTTTTAGGCAGAAAGGAGAGAAGAGGGCTTAGCAGATGGAGAAGGGGGTTGGGAGAGCAAAGTTCTGGAAGCTGGAGGTAGTCCGGTGTGGGGGGAACAGAGGATTTATGGAGGGCTAAGGCTACAGAGGCAGGGCCTTGAAAGAAATATTCTACCACCAAGACTGATCAAAGCAGTTTGCTGTGTAGTGCTTCTCACACTTGAATGTGGCTGCAGGTTCTCCCTGAGCTCTGGTTAAAATGCGGATTCTGGGGGTGCCTGGGTGGCTCAGTGGGTTAAGCCTCTGCCTTCAGCTCAGGTCATGATCTCAGGGTCCTGGGATGGAGCACTGCATCGGGCTCTCTGCTCAGTGGGGAGCCTGCTTCCTCCTCTCTCTCTGCCTGCCTGTGATCTCTCTCTCTCTCTCTCTCTGTCAAATAAATAAATAAAATCTTTAAAAAAAATGCGGATTCTGAGCCAGTTGGTCTGGGCTGGGGCCATGGATTCTGCTTTTCTCTGTGTTGCTAACCCACGGACCTCACAGGGAATAGCAAGGGATTGGAGGATGAGGTGAAAAACTGCAAAGATTTAATCAGGAAAATGGTTAATGACATTCTTATTATGTAACCAACTGTTTCAGGGTTTCACATGCTTCAGAGATGTGAAAGACTTCCAGTTTCCCAAGGTCAGCCAGGGAGTCACGTGATGAAGTCTATGGTCAGCAGCTGGTGATGCAGTTCCATGAAGGCTAAAAAATTGGGTTAGTCTTTATAAAATATCATCATAAAATATGAAATTCACTGAATGTTAGGCATATTAAAATATCTGGAGGAATTACTTGTTTAGTTTAAACTGTGATAACTTCTTTAGTATTTGTCCAAACCATCATTTGTTTTTTTAAGATTTTATTTATTCGTTTATTTGAGAGAGATCGAGAGAGAGCGGGGGCCGGGGGGACGGGGTGGCAGGGGGAGAAGGGGAGAGAGAGAATCTCAAGCAGACTTCCGGCCGAGTGCAGAGCACAACATGGGGCTCAATCTCATGACCCTGAGATCATGACCTCAGCTGAAATTAGGAGGGATGCTTAACCAACTGAGCCACCCAGACACTCCAGTCATTGTTAGTCAATTATTTCTTGTATGTGAAAGGGAGCTCAGCACTGTGCATTTCTTGGGTTGGATCATAATCTTGGCTCCCCTTTGAACTAGTGCAGAGCTTAAAAAAACACAGCTTTACCCCAGACCAATGAAATCAACATATCTCAGGGCTGTGTATTACCCCGGAGCCTCAGTAATCTTTACAGGTTTCTGGGGGATTCAAATGAGCTTCAGGATTGAGATCCACTGGAATAACAGATCGGACTGTCTAATGCTGAATTAAAACACTAGAACTGGGGGTTTTGACTAACATACTGTGGGCTTTGTAGGATGAAAACCAGAGTTGATGCTGAGAGTCATTCTGGGCTCGGGAGGCAGAATCCCTGGGATCCACCTCCAGGGGGGTTCACCAGGGAAGCTGCAAACGGAGGTGGGTGGTGGCAGGGGTGTGCAGGAGATGGGGAGCACTGGTAACTAGGGAAGCAGGCAAGGGAACCAGAGACATGGGCGTGGGAGTGGGAGCAGTTGCTAGGGAGAGGCGAAAGCATCCTGCCAGATGGTGCCTAACATCTCCACGAAACTGTTTTTTAGCAGGCCAAACTTACTCTTGCAACAGTCTTACAACTGCCATCCCGGGGAGATACTTTTTTTTTTTTTTAATTGAGAGAAAGAGAGAGCATCAGCAAGGGGGCTGGTGGGGGGAAGTAGAGGAAGGGAAAGAGAATCTTAAGCAGTTTCTGCACAGTGCGGAGCTGATGCAGGGCTTGATCTCACAACTCTGAGATCATGACCCGAGCTGAAATCAAGAGTCAGATGCTTACTGGACTGAGCCACCCAGGTGTCCCCATGTTGGTCATTTAAAGCCTAGAGCCCTTTGACACAGAGAAGCAGCATGACGATGAAGTCTGAGGACGGAGAACAGAGAGAAGCTTCCAAGGGGTTCTACAAAGTGTAAGAGGGTGCTAACACAGAGAGGAGGAGGAGGACCCCATGCAAACTTCCTACTTTCTGATTCTCCTTAGCGGCACTGACGTGAGGTCCACACTCGGTGCCACAGGCAGTGCCCATGTGTTGTCATTCATAAAACACAGATCCTGGTGTCCGGACTCTTGCCCGATGAGCTGATGGTGTCAGGCCTTGGCTCACGATATTTCTTCGGTTTTAACGAGCTTCCTGTTGGAAGAGATCCAGCTGAGTGATTCTGGTACCGAAACCAGCATTTCAAAATAAAGTGAAGCTAGATGCTTAGTGAAATTCGCTTTTTAGATGTAAACATCTTATTTCATATAAGAGGAAGTTGTTCTTATTTTTCAAGGATTTATGGTGGCAGACGTTGAGAAATATTCACGTTTACAGGCACCAGGACCCCTGAAGTGAGGTCGCGGGCCGGGCACCAGTCTCCGACTTCATCGGCACACACAGTGCGAGGACCGGGGCCCGGCTGGAATGAGAGGGACAGCATTGCTAGGGGGCGGTTGTGACACGCTACTTGCCCCTGGGGTCTCAGGTAGCACACACGGGTAGAATGATGCGGAAAAGCACTTTCTGGGCTGTGGAGGAGTGAGGCAAACATAAAGTATTACCTGCTCTCAGTTTGAGGTGAAGTAAGCACAGGGAGACCATTCTTACTCTTGGCAAAAACTCCCACTGGTAAAATGTGCTTTTCGCAGAGTCGTCCGAGCCCTGCTGACCTGGGCCCCGCGACCTGACATTCTTTCGGGGAGGAGAAAAGTACCCGTGACTTTGGTTTTGGTGGAAGGTTCACGGCCAGGAGACGAGCTGCGGCCGGACCCCGGCCTTGGCTGCCTCCTGCCCGGGCTGGCTCGGGGCAGGGAGGGAGGCTGCGAGTGAGGGGGGGCCACTCCTGGTAAGAAATGTAAGGATGGGGAGACAAATGGGGGAGGATTTGTCACAGCGTCAGCTCCTGACTTTACTGCTAAATGTCAGGCCAACTATCAACTCAGTAGTTCCTCGGTTATGAGGCCTTGCCTGTTTCTTGTTTTTTGTTTTTTTAAAGGAAACCTCCCACAGTTGCAAAGAACATAGCCATTTAACACAATTATTTAGGAAAACGTTCCAAAGGTTGGGATCAGTCGCTGTTTTTAGAGAGCAGCACTTCTGCCAAGCGGGCGCAGACCAAGGCCGACTGCTGAACACACGTGTGGTCAGGACTTTCCCTCTGCGCTCACTGACGCCCCCGTTCTCCTTGGGGAAATATGTTGCTGGGATAAGGTATGAATGACAGGGAGGAGTCTGAAGGGTCCTCTCTCCAGAGATCCTCTTTCACAGGAGTCCAGACTTGACCTCAGGTCAATTCCGAATCGGACCCTGGGGGCTCTCACCCTCCTGGCTCCCCTTTGCTCTAAGGTAGAAACTCCTCAAAGGGTAGGGAGGAGGCTGTGGGACTGATGCGCGCTGTTTGTTCCAGTGCCAGAGTCTCTACAGATTATCGGATTATCCTGGCACTCTCCTTTCCCTTCTCGTGTCCTCAGACACGAGTCTTGTGTCTTGTGTCCTCTCCTTTCCCTTCTGTGTCCCTTCTTACTCCCTCCCAGCCCTAGTCCTCTGAGAGGCTGCCATCTTTCACATAACAAGTCCAGCAATTTCTCCATACCTAAAGTGAGACCTTTGAGGAGGGGAGACTCTTTGGGGTTTCGGGGAGTGTATAAACCCCTGCAATCACAGGCAAATATTTTTGCATGTTTCTTAAGGAAGAGGATTGATTAAATTCATTAGATTCTCAAAAGTCTCTGTGACATCCTTCACACCTCCCCCTCCCCCACCTCCCCACCATTACAGATCTTCATGATGGCATTGCAGGAAGCAGGTAGCACGGGGGAGAGATTATTTGAAGTCTCTGGGGTCTTGTTGGTACACAGCTCCCATGGGACACAGGACCTACCAATGCACTGTCATCCATTACTTTCCTTCCACAGTTGTTCTCCACTGAGTGTGGACTCAGCAGTAACACTGTGAGCCTCTTAATTGAGCCTCACAGCAGTCCTGGGACTCCCAGGATTGATGTCTGAATTATTTAGCACTCTTTCAGTTGCAAGTTAGTTTAAACAGAAGAAATATTTATTGACTCACATAAATGGGATATTTTGGGGGGCATAAAATGGATTTCAGAGATGATTCAGCTAATATAATCAGGAATGGTTTTCCCTCTCAAAGGTAAGGATGGTTACCAAGATGGCAGGCATTCATTCTGCTCATTTAGTACCCACAGGGTGGACATTTCCCTCCCTCCCTCCCTCCCTTCCTCATCTGAGAGCTCCAGCTTGTGCCCTCAAGAACTCTCTCAACATCACACCATCCATCTAGTGCTTTGTGGCCCTGGGAACGGGGTATGCTGACTGGTCAGCGGACTTGGGTGACGTACCAGCTTCTGGAGTTTGGGAGTTGGTCCACTTTTGTTGAAATATATGGGCAGAGAATGGGAAAGAGGTAGTTTCACAGGGGAGACTCATGCTGTTCCCAAAATGAAAGGGAAGGGATATAGGGCAAGAGCAATGGATCAGTGGATATCTATCATGATATCCATTTTTTTAAAAAAGATTTTATTTATTTATTTGAGAGAGAGAGTGACTGAGAGAGAGAGAGAGAGCACAAACTGGTTGGGGGAGAGGCAGTGGGAGAAGCAGATTTCTCCATCGAGCTGGGAGCCCGATGTGGGGCTCCATCCTAGGACCCTGGGATTATTACCTGAGCTGAAGGCAGACACTTAACCGACTGAGCCACCTAGGGCGACCCTATCATGATATCCTCCTAATTCAAGTATGTTCACTATTGGAGAGTTGGAAGGGAATATCAGAGAGTTGAGAGACTTACGATTTCCAGAAACTGTCTGGGAAAAAGTCTGTCATGTGTGTAATAGGCACCCAGTCATGGGGAGGAAATCCACTGTTTTACCAGTTGCCCAGCCAAGAACTGCCGACCGAAGCCCTTCATTTCTCAGGTGAGGAAACAGAGGGTTCAGAAACCCTGGGTGACCTGCCCTCTGAGACACTTTGTCCAGCACTTACCAACGGCCCCAGCGTTTTATGACAGGACACCTGTCACTGGAGACTGTTAAAAACAGGTTTTTCTTCTCCAGCACATGAGGGAATACCTCATAGGACCCACCTCTGGAGGGTCACAGTACATTAGGCATATCAGAAGCTCATATCAGAAGCTTCATATCAGAAGCTCATATCAGAAGCATATCAGAAGCTCTGAAAACCTTATTCTGAAGAAATATGTTAAAGTCCTTTTAACCCAGAAACCTACTTGAATACATTTTCTTTTCCTGAGCCACCTGGAACACACTTTGGGAAACTGTGTTGGGGCACTTTGCCTTCCCTTTAGGCCCTGTGGGGTCCCGTGGGTGCTTGCTGGGTATTGAGGACACCTCATTTCCAGTGCCCCGGGGCCCCCTATTTCTTTGGTTCAGTGTCAGAGATTCCGGGACACAGTCCTTTTCTAATTTATGGAGGCTTCTCCCCGCTGCACTTGGCTGCATTTTACCACACCTCCTTGGCTACGACAAAGCAGTTAGACAAATGCTCCTGGCTCAGTCCAGGAGGGAAAAGATGGTCACAGTTCAGTGCCAGGCTCTCAGCAGGCCTCGGTGAGCGCTGTGTACCCGGGACATAGGCAGTGTTCACGGGGCTGTTGTCTGCACACCTGTGTGGTGGGAACAGCTGGTTCTGCCCTCCTTCCCTTCTGACCCAGCACCCACTTCCTCTCAGACCCTCCTCCCTCCTGCATCACCCCCTGGGGGACTTCTGGTGTCCATTCTCTAGACCTTCCTCCTTTTCTTGTGTGTTTTCTCAGTCATTAACAATAATGATGATGATGATGATGATGATGATGATGATGATAATGGTGATGACAGTCAATATTTACCAGGATCGCTCTCTAGGCCAGGAATTGTTTAAAGCATTTTAGCTGTATCAATCATTAACTCTTCCCAGCAACATGATGCGCTGGGTGGTATTTGGTCTCACTTTATAGAGGCAAATGTATATTACATTTTAAACCTAGGGATTTGTACAGCTCTGAGGACATGGCAGAGAACAAAACCAACACATGTCCATGATTGGATTTATTCCCCTCCGGGATGGCTGACTGAGATGACCACCAGGGAATATAGTCTCCCAGAGCCTGTGAAATATTCATGGGCACTAAGGACTGTGTGTTCCTCCCCAGAAATGTTCTGCTTTTATCAAATGTCATGGGAGGATAGGATGTCTTTGACTTAAGGGTGATCCTAATGATGGAGGTTTTAGACCCTGATGGTGGGGGCGGGGGATTGGGGAGGTGACCTTAGACTAAGGAATTTGGTATCTCCAAATGTGATCTTATTTAGAAATAAGATTCTTCAGAGAGTTAGGTTAAAATGAGGTCTAATGACCCTCATCTAAAGATGGGCCCTAATGGAATATGACAGGGAATTTGGCCACAGACACACACACAGGGAAGACTAGATGGACAGACACAGGCAGAAGGCACGTAAGGATGGAGGCAGAGGTGGGAATTGTATTGCCACAGGCCAGGGCATGTCTGTGGTTACTGGAGGCTGGAAGAGGCAAGGAAGAATCCTTACCCTATAGATTTCAGAGGAAGCGGGGTCAGGCTGCCATCTTGATTTCCTACAGAGCTGGGAGACAATATATTTCTGTTGCCCTAAGTCATCCAGTTTGTGGTTCTTTGCTACAGCAGCCCTAGGAAACGAATTCATAGAAGGGGAGCAGACAATCACATTTGCTAAGACTTGGGATGTTGAGGGTTTCATAATTAGTGCTTCTTTTTATCCTCTTGGCTGCCCTGGGAGGTAGGCATTGTTACTCTAGAGGTTAAGGAATTGCTCGAGGGCATATAATGAATGAGTACTCACTGGAGCCTGGGGGTTCACAAAAGCCAGCTCCTCTGCCAAGCCCCTTGGTCCCTGGGGCAGTGGTGAGGGAACTGATGGTTAACCTGGGAGGTTTGCAGTTTGAGGCTACCCTGGGAATTTGGTCTGAGACTTTACTCCTTAACCGTCACAGTGCTCACTGGTCTCTCTTATGTTCATGTGAAATTGCCGTCCTCTGCTCTGTCACCCTAGTTTGAAAATCTCTGTTCTATCTCATACATTTTTCCATACCCATCTCCATCCCTCTCTCTGTGTTTAGGATCCCTTGAGTCACCTGCTAGCCTGGGGCAGGTCATGTGAACTTCAGGAACCATGTAGGAAAAGGAAATTTTGATTTGAGAAGCACAGTGATGAGCTATTATTATCCTGGGTCTATTGGTTTGTTGTTTTTGGTGGGAACCTCTGAACTTCTAAGGGTTCTATTTCAGCTGTTAGAAAAGTCTAACGTGGGAAGGAAGTATCTAGGATCATTAGTCTCATCTTCGTCAAAAATAATTGGTTTACTGCATGGAGACAGATTCCTTTCTGGAAAGGTGCACAGCATGTTAAATAGGCATGACCCTCATTTGCATAGGCATTTCAATTAATTATTGGCCTTGACATTCCACAGATAGTTTTAGAGTAAAGAAAACATATACACAATTAAGCAGTGAAATCTGTATTTTAAAAATAATAGAACCAAGGGGTAAAATATGTTTGAGCAGATGTCAGGATAGGAAGAAAATATAAAATGCACATAGGCTAAGTGTATCAGTGTGAGTCTAATCAGAAGAGAAAAACCACAGTCATTTGAACGCAGAAAGTTTAATATTAGAAATTACCAACTCTAACAGGGAAGTGGAGCAATAAGGAGTTGCTGGGGAAGACGTAAAGAGAACTCCGTAGAATATCAGAACATGGGAGAGGGAACAGCCACTATTCCTAGGGCTGAGCTTGGGTCAGGGGAGAGCGCCCCCAGGGCCGAGAGACCCAGACCTCCTTGGAGTGGGTGCAGCTGTGGCCGACAAAAGCTGAGAAGTCAGCGTGATGCTGTGCTGTTGGAATTTTCTAGAAAGTTTCCCTTAGGAGTTTGCTGGGAATCTACCTTCTAGGGTGCTGGAGAAAGCTGCTCACAGGGAGGTGTCTCACCACAGAAACTCTGCTACAAATCTGCCCAAAGGGGTGCTGGGGGAGCTGCAGGCTGCTCTGGGATGTGGACCACTGTGCCCTGCAGGAGTCTGGCAAGGGAGAGCAGCTTCTGCTGCAGGTGCTGGGCCTTGCGGAAGCGACGTGAGCTGGGAGAGGCCCCTCAAGACACTGTGAGCCCTGCGGGAGCCTGGAGATTAAACACCAGAACCAGGAAACAGTATCTTTTCCTCCTGAATTGTCTCTCCAAAGGTTAAGGTAGTGCCAGCTGGCAGAGTAAATACATTTAAAGGGACCATATCCATTTTTACAGAGCAGACAAAAAGAACGAGTTCAGAGCTGAGAGGCAGTAAGTGGGTAAGTGTCCTACTGAGCCATAAAATTCTAAATAGCTTCAATTCTCATGGCAGCTAATGGACCTAAACATAATTGGTCTGCAAATTGGCACTGAGTTTCCTGGTGGCCAGACTGAGATGAGCAACACGACTCATTTTCATTTTTGGTGAGACAGATAATTTCAGCTCTTCAGGAGAGGGAGAACATTTTTTAGAACACAAATTTAGAAGCGATTTCTCATGCGATATTCACTTCTGGAAAGGCACTGGAAGATAGAGGGCACAAAATTCCCAAAGGAACATTCCACCCAAGATGAATTTCCTGTAGTTTTATAGTGTCCTCAGTGAGAGCTGAAAACATTACATATATCCTGAAATCTAACTATTTATCAGACACCGATATTTAGAAGCTTACCATATTAAGGAAATGTTGAGGTAGATAAAAATAAAGTCAATTATATTTCTGATGGAAGAAGAAAGTTGAACACCTAGCAATAGAGTACTAAAAATACCTCCCCTGGGTTGAACACAGCATAATAATGTGAAAGCAAAAGGGCTTTTTGACTGGGGCCACTGGAAAATTTTAACCTTGCCATATAGCTTCTTGTCATAAATATTCAAATAAGAGAATTTGATTCTAGGATGTAGATACCCATCTATATTAGACTCTTGGTATCTTCTTGAAAACCGCGGCTTTCAGAGTTTATTCTCAGACATGCCTCAGATAGTATGATTAGCATACCATTAAACTGAAGAGGCGAGGGAAAGTTTGGTTTCTTCACAGAAGCTTTTGCATTTATGAGATGTTTCTGTGTGAATTTCTGTGCCACAAAGAGGGAGATGTTCCTCTAACCTGCCTCATCTGACTTGACTCTTTCGGGAGGCGAGAGGAACTACAATGTGTGTGATCTGAAATCCCCTCAAATAAAGTTAGGGACAAATATTGGTAAGCTTTCTTCTGTTAAACATTCTCCGTGTTAAAATTAAATGGTTTGTGAAAATTTACTTTAAAGTTGTTAGAATATACTCTTTCTGTGGAGACCACGATTAGGTTTGCCATATAAATAGCATATCTCTGTCACTCGCTGATGGAAGAGCACTGCCTCTGGAGCCAGCTTGCCTAGGGTCAGTCCTGGGCTAGTGCCCAGAATCAGAGACTCCCCCAACTGAGACAGCTACCAGTTCCCCCAGATTCTTACTCAGCAGCCCTCCAGTTAGGGTGTAGACATGTGACCTAGGTCCCACCAATCAGACTTTGTTTTCGAAGCCAGTGAAGCTGGGGCTGGTGTGGGGCCATCTTGGCTAGCGCAAGGGTAAGAGTGTCCCGTTTCTGGAGACCGTTGTGGCAGAGGGTCCGGAGCAGCCTGGAGTGCCCATGATGGCAGTGCTGGTTGTATGGGCCTAGCTCTCCAGAACCACAGGGCTGGATGAATGCAATTTGGGCATTTTATTGGTTGCTTAGTCCCTAAACCTGCTGGTGGGGTCTTCTAAAGGTCCTGTGAGGGAACTTGTATCTTTTAATTAATTAATTAAAATTACTTAGAATTGGTTTTGGGTCACCTAAAATAAACTGATATAGCAAGTTACTCAGGGACAGAGAGGGACAGACTCTCTATTTTGGCATTACTGTAAGGGAATAGCCATACTTACTTTTTTTTTAAATTAAGGATTTTATTTCTTTATCTGAGAGAGAGAGAGAGAGAGCATGAGGGGGGATAGGGTCAGAGTGAGAAGCAGACTCCCTGCTCAGCAGGGAGCCCAATGCAGGGTCCTAGGACCCTGAGATCCTGACCTGAGCTGAAGGAAGTCGCTTAACCAACCGAGTCAACCAGGCACCCAGGAATAGCCATCCTTTTTGCATCCTTTATTTAAACATCCTATGCCCTCTTGATCCCTCTTCCCCTGACCTTCTGAACAGTGTGTGGATCCAGGCCCTATGGTGGCTTAGGTCAGTGGTGTTGGCCACATTTATAAATATGGGTGGTCAGTGCTCCCACAGCTCCTGCTGATTTCATGTTATCTTGTCCGACACACTGACTTGAACACAAAGTATGTGGAGCCCAAACTTTGACTTTAGGGTTCCTGATGATTGGAACTTCTTGTATGATAGAAGTAATGGAGTAGACAGATATGCAGGAAGGAAGATGGAGAGAATGACAGGGTATCTGGAGTCATTTAGCACCTGAAACAGAGTGGAAAGTGAGAAGGGTCAGAAGCATGAGAAAAGCAGAAGGGAAGGAAGCAGGTAGTGAAGATAGGCCAGAGTTTGCCTCTTGCCTTGGTCCTCCTTTGATCCTCTTTGTTGTTCACCCAGGGGGCCTGCCCAGTTGGGGGGCTGTGGGGGTAGCCCACCATGGTGCTCTCTTGCCAAAGATTTAGTTAGTGTCTCACTAGGGTTTTCTTTCTCACGCCATCATCCTGGCAGAAGTCTTTCAGGGAGAAATATCATCTGGCTACTTTTACCAAAACAAGTCTACTTTTATTTTTAAACAGAGGAATCTCAGTTAAGGGGGCCAAAGGACAGGGCCAGCATCTGGGATTTAACGGGCTACCAAGACCTGCGCTCTGTGACCTTTTGTAGGAATGGCTGCTCTAAGAGGAGGCTCCTGGGAGAAATTGCCCTAAGCAGACTTTGGGAGGAAGACAATTAGAGAAAGCCCTGGAACCAGCCCACCAGCCAAATGGCTGGGCTTGGAGAAGTCATAGCTGTACTGATTTCACTGGGGATCTGGAGGCAGAGACTTAGAGCCTGAAGCGTAAGAGCACATGGTAACAGAAAGTATCCCAGTTGTAGTTTTCTTCCTTACCAGATGTAATCTCTAAATAATATATATTTTTGTTGTGGTGAAATATGCATAAAACACAGTTTACCGTTTTTACCATTTTTAGATGTATATATTAGTGGCGTTAAGCTTTGCAACCGTCCCCACCACTCGTCACCAGAATGTCTTCTTCTCCCAAACAGAAACTACCCGTTAAAGCCTGTCTCCCTATTCTCCCCGCCTCCCAGGAGGGTAACCACCATTCTACTTTCTGTCTTTAGGAGTTTGAAACCTCTGTGGTTACTTCACATAACTGGAATCATGCAGTATTTGTCTTTTTGTCAGTTTGTCAAATTTGAGAATTTTGTCAAATTGACAATTTGACAGATTTGTCAGTTTGTCAAAAAGTTGGCTTATTTTATTTAGCATAACGATCCTCAAGGTTCATCTGTGTTGTAGCATGTGACAGATTGTCCTTGTCTTTTAAGGCTGAATAATATTCTCTTGTATGTGTATACCATGTTTTGTTTATCTGTTCTTCTGTTGATGGACATTTTGATTGTTCCCACTTCTTGGCTATTATGAATAGTGCTACTGTGAACATGGGATTATAGATATCTCTTTGGGTCCCTGATTTCAATTCTTTTGGGGTATATACCCCGGAGTAGAATTGGTAGGTCATGTGGGAATTCTGTATTTAATTTTTTTTATATTTAATTTTTTGAGGAACCACCACAGGGTTTCTAAATAATATATTTTTTTAAAGATTTTATTTTATTTATTTGACAGAGAGAGATCACAAGTAGGCAGAGAGGCAGGCAGAGACAGAGGAGGAAGCAGGCTCCCCGCTGAGCAGGGAGCCTGATGCGGGCCTCGATCCCAGGACCCTGAGATCATGACCTGAGCCGAAGGCAGAGGCTTTAACCCACTGAGCCACCCAGGCGCCCTAAATAATATATTTTTAAAGGATTTTATTTATTTCTTTGAGAGAGAGAGAGTATGGGGGAGGAGAGGGAGAGGGAGAGGGAGAAACAGACTCTCCACTGAGTAGGAAGCCCAAGGTAGGCCTTGATTCCAGGACCCTGGGATCATGATCTGAGCTGAAGGCAGATACTTAACCAACTGAGCCAGCCAGGTGCCTCTCTAAATAATATTTTTAATAAACCTTCGTATTAAGGGAAATTTAAATGCAATAAAATAGAAAGAAGAGTATAGTGATTCTCTTGTGTAGCACATTTGGTGTCAATAGTTGTTTAGGGTGATTATGTGGTGTGTAGCATGGATCAACTCATTAACTTATTGAGTAGTTGAGTATCAAGTGATGAATCAGACATGATTCCTGTCAGCTGAGGTAACTGTGGGTGGTGGTGAGGGTAGGTGTGCAGCTCTAGGACCCTCCTCC
Source organism: Ailurus styani (assembly GCA_002007465.1). NCBI lineage: Eukaryota > Metazoa > Chordata > Mammalia > Carnivora > Ailuridae > Ailurus > Ailurus styani. The sequence goes on from LNAC01000040.1 coordinate 2,663,530, forward strand.
AGGAGCATGGCTGGCTGACAGCCCCAGTTGTTGCTCCTCAGGATCTACCATCATGTTTGTGCTCATTACACACTCAGTGAGTGGGCTGCTGTTAGCACAGTGGGGGTACTATTCCTGGCTGTGATATGCAGGACTCCTCCAATGGTGACTTTGACTCAGGGACTTTCCTTCAGCCTGATCAGAGCTTTCTTAGAACTCTCTGTGGTCTGAGGCTCTATCCAATTTTCCTCCCTTCCCCCTCCCTTTTGCCCTGGTCAGCTCAGCATCTCTCCCAATTCACTTCCCTTACTTCTCCACAGGTGTTTCCCTGGTAAATCTCTTACACATCCAATCCCGTCTGTTTCTTGGAGGACCTGAGCCAACCTATTTTTTTTTAAAGATTTTATTTATTTATTTGAGAGACAGAGAATGGGAGAGAGAGCATGAGAGGGGAGAAGATCAGAGGGAGAAGCAGACTCCCCACGGAGCTGGGAGCCCGATGCGGGACTCGATCCTGAGACTCCGGGATCTGACCTGAGCTGAAGGCAGTCGCTTAACCAACTGAGCCACCCAGGCACCCTGAGCCATGAGCCAACCTATTTAAGGCTTTACTTAAGTTCTGGGTCTTTTTCAATCTCAGAAATGCACACAATTTAAACTTCAAGAGGACTCATTCCTTCTTAAATATCCTCCAGCCCTTGCTGCCAGGCATCTCTCACCGGCCATCTTTTTCTGTTCGTTGAAATCATTTTGGCCTTTCTCCATTCACTGAACTTATTTTCCACCATTCACCCAAGTGTATGTGTCTTTTTTGTGCAGAGGAGTTAGTCCCTTCTTACAGTAAGAATCTTTGGGACTCATCTTTCTTGCCAAAGTTTGCTTCTTAAGGTATATCCCAAATGAAGATAATTTCCTATCTAAGTGGGCATCTGAAATCAGCCTTTAAAATATGTGTTTTTCAGCCCCACTATACATGGATATAGATGGATGAAGAAAATGAAAAGGGTAGTGAGTGCTGGGATGGATCTGTCTACTGGGTAGTGTGAGTCATGGAGGGGGGATATTAGACTTGAACTGGGACTGGGGTGGGGCGGGGTGGTGGTGATGGTGGTGGGTGTGCAGAAAGAAGAAAGCCCAGCTAGAATCCTACCTGCTGCAGTTGCCTGGAGGGGCTGAGGTAGGGTACGGGATGGGAAGTAGGTGTGGAGAAGAGTCGAAGTAGCCATACTCAAGAAGGCCTCAGTATGAAAAATAATCATTGTCATCAAAAGACCTAATGCTTATTTTGCATTTATTAGGTGCCAGCCACTGTTCTAAGTGCTTTCCATGCAACTCCATGAATCCACACAACCGGTGGTGTTGCTTGCTCCATTTTCCAGAGGAGGAGAATGAGGCACAGAGTGAGAGACAGGGCGGCTTGTCAAGGTCTTAGTGCTAGTGAGGGGTAGAGTCAGGATTTGGACTCAGGCTGGCTCCTGACTGTGTGTTTGTCCCCCTTCTCTCCCACTCCTACCACCACAGGGCAGGCCTGGGAACTGGATGTGGGTGCTAGAGAGAAGGATGGTCAGAGTTCATCATTCTAGAACCTGGCACACTAATCTTTCCATTTGACCTCAAATGCAGAGATAGTGGTGTCATTACTAATGCTTACTCTAATAGAAAAGACAATATTCAATATTTATAGCAAGCTGATGCCATTTATTTAAGCAGATGCAATCACTGACATGTGGGTTATCTATCCGTTGCATTACCACATACAGAAAACTGATGGGTATTCCTGAACTGAACCTTCATGAATCTTTCCGTGCTCCCATCCCATACCGCTCATAACTCACTCAACCTTTTTCTTCCTGAATCGTAATAAAATGTCTTCACTATAACGTGTCATCTTTACCTGCAATTAAAGCAGAATAAGGATATATGAGTCAAATGGTACATTTTTATTCTTTTCTAGTCCTCATCTCTATGAGCTGTGGAATAAAATAACAAAAATGACAAGAGAAAGTTGAAATATGTCTGTGGATTGATTTCTGTGTCCTATTTCTAAAGCAAGTAAGCAAGTGTTCATATTAAAGTAGATTTCCTTTCCAAAAATGTACAGCTTCCTAAAAGACTATAAGCCATTGACATACAAAGGCTTATAAGTGTAAAATTATTTTAAAAGTAAAAAAGACTTCCAATTTATAAATTTCCTCGGCTATTCCTTTAAAGTCTTACTTATTCTCCCTGAAAGCACTCAGCAAACCACGAATGCAATAAAGAACAAATGTCTCGGGCGCCTGGGTGGCTCAGTGGGTTAAAGCCGCTGCCTTCGGCTCAGGTCATGATCCCAGGGTCCTGGGATCGAGGCCCACATCGGGCTCTCTGCTCAGCAGGGAGCCTGCTTCCTCCTCTCTCCTCTCTCTCTGCCTGCCTCTCTGCCTACTTGTAATCTCTCTCTGTGTCAAATGAATAAATAAAATCTTTAAAAAAAAAAAAAAAAAAAGAACAAATGTCTCAAATGCAAGACGGAATCAGGGCAACAGCTATTAGTCTGGGATAGGTGATATATTGACTCGGTGTCTAACGTAAGCTATTTGTTTTCTTTATTTACAATCACTTAAGTCTAATTGCTTTAGAAGATAAAAGGTAATTTTTGATTTATGCAGAAAACCTGGGGGGAAAGCTTCTGAGCATTTCAGCGGCGGAGGGAGAGGGAGAGAGAATCTTAAGCAGGCTCCACACCTAACCCGGAGCCAGTGCGGGGCTCGATCTCAGGACCCTGGGATCACAACCTGAGCTGAAATCATGAGTTGGGTGCTTAACAGACTGAGCCACCCGGGAGCCCCAGAACATTTTAAAAGATATTCACAGGTAGGCTCTGAGTGCCTTCTGGAAGAAGTTGCGTCCTGTGTGACAGTGTCTCTCCAGTTTTTACGGTGTCATCGCTGCCCTGTTCCATACGGGACCACAGCTATCTCTCTTGCTTTCCAGGGGGTGAGCCCCCGTGGTGTGGCACTGACTGCGGTGGGATGCAGAGCCTTTTCCGGGAGGGCAGGGAAATGCATCCAGCTCACGGGGGACTGGGCTCTCTGCTCCAGCTTCTCCCACTTAGAGCCATGCTCAGCATGTTATAAGGGAAACCAGTAGTCCTTGCACCCCATGTGAATATGCATTGACTTCTTCCTCCCGCCTGTCAGCTTGGCTCTGAGCTTGCTAATGATGACTCAGAGGCATTTGGTTCCCTGTCGTGGAGAGCAGGTGATGCTTCTGGTTACTCACAGGTACTCTTCCTGGAGCAGTTGCCTCCTGCTGTCTCTGAGCCTTTTGGGCCCTCACACCCCCCCCCCCGCCAACCTGAGTTCAGTGCCCTGGGTTGGCAGGGGAGACGCCAAGCCCTTATCTGGTACTGTTGGGGAAAACCCATCCACAGAGACTCTGATGCCTGTGTCTACCGAGTCCTCTGCCTCAGCTTCCTGAGAAATCTTTATGGATCATTTTGGTGATGCTTTACTGGTACAGAGGATCCTAGGCCCTCCTCCTCCTCTTCCTCACCATCATCATCTTCATTAAGTGCCCAATTCTGGGTGATTTTCTGTTTGATACTGAATCAAAAATTAAACAACTTAGATTTCCTCTGTGTAAAATTATAACTTAGGGTAAACACCATCACCAAAGGGACAGGCACAAATTTATAAACATGATAGAGAGAGGAAGCGAACTTGGTAGCAGTCAGCGTGGGTGGACCCCGACTGGCCTATCAGGAGGAGATCTGTAGGTGACGTGGGGATCTTGAGGAAAAGGAAGTAGTTGGCCTTTCTTGGGTTAGTATTTTAGGGGGACAGGGACAGCAGAGCCCCCCTTCGCTGAGTCTCGGTGGTCAAAGAGAGTGTGGGGGTGGTGGGTGTTCTGGGGTTGCCTGTGCTCAGCTTCATGGAGAACAGTCGTGAGTTGACTGAGTTCTGATCACTGGTACCAGAAGTGGGTGGAAGGAGCCGCGTCTGGGGAAGACACCAGGTTCGGACTCAGATCTGGGTTGGAATCAGCCCTGTGACCAGCTGTAAGATCTGGGGCAAATCATGCAACCAGTAATTCTCAGCCTCGTTTTATTTGTCTGTAGAATGGAAACAGTAACGTCTACTTTGCCTGGTGTGTTTGAGATCCCTGGCCTGTAACGCAAAGAGCAGTTATGGCTGTCTTGGTACCCAGAAGGGTCAAGGCAAATAACAACGTCTGGAGGACCCACATGAAAAATTCTGGAGGGTTGGATTGCACCATGAATCTGCATTTCCTATAAGGTGGCATGGCCCTGGGTTAAAATCTAGGTTTTTGTGCTATAAGTAGATTCACAATCTAAAGAAGATGAAACCGGGGCGCCTGGGTGGCTCAGTGGGTTAAAGCCTCTGCCTTCGGCTCAGGTCATGATCTCAGGGTCCTGGGATTGAGCCCCGCATCGGGCTCCCTGCTCAGTGGGGAGCCTGCTTCCTCCTCTCTCTCTGCCTGCCTCTTTGCCTACTTGTGATCTCTCTCTGTGCCAAATAAATAAAAAATCTTTAAAAAAAATAAAGAAGATGAAACTTTTTTTTTTTTTTTTAAGCTCTCAAAACCTTGTAGGGAGAGGCAGAGAAATCCACCTTATTTCACACTAGCTTTTCTGGACAGTGGCTTTGGAGATGGTGGGTGGGACAGCAATCTAAGTTGTGGGTACGCTTCAAGCCCTCAACCTTGCATCTCTGTATACTGCCTGCTAATGCTAAACCACAGCTTCCTTTTTATAAGTTTCCACATGTTTCCTCTGTAGCTGCAAGCCTGTCCAGGCTGCAAGAGAGAGGCCCTGGGGTCCAGACATGGGCTGAGCTCTGTCCTGGTCCCACTGCATTCCAGCTTGGCATGAGCAGATGAGGCATGTCTTTGGAGCAGCCCCCCAGAAGCCTCATGAGGAGGGTGGGCAGAACGGATGAGAAGTGCACAATTTCTGATTCGGAAAACCCTGGGGCCAGACGGTCTCACATGTTCCCGCTCCACGATCCTCTTCCTTTCTCTTCTTAACCTGCGCACAAGAAGACAGTGAGGAATAGTGGGCAGAAATGCCCGAGAGACCTGAATTCGAGTTCTGTGTAATCTTGGGTTCCCACTACTCACTCTGGGCTAGGTTTTCTACCAGTAAATGACCGAAGTGGACAGAGGTCCTTCCAAGTTGCAGTGCCTGGGCCTTAGGCTCCAAGGGCATGCAGAACCTTCCCCGTATCGCCGCCCCCCACCTCCGCCCGTGATAACCCCTCACCCCCACCCCGCGGCAGCCCACATGCCTGGGGGCTCTGTTTTTCGTATCTCTGCTTCTCTGACTGCCCCAGAGCCTGGCTGTTTGCCACTTACCTCTGGGTGGAGTGGAGGGTGCTGAGGGCTTGTGCTTAGAAAGGAAGTGAGAGAAGTCCGAGCCTGCTGCAAGCCCGGGTCGCTTGGCGGGGGCGGATTGGGCGGGGCGGCTGAAGGGTTGTGTTCATTTCTATCTGCCTGGTGGAAATGGAACCCGGGGTGCTGGGAGCCAGAGACCATCCAATAAACACGATTGCCAGGACACGAGTCAGGGGGCTTTACTCCCTGAACATTTCACTTCTCTGCCTCAGGGTTTTTGCATGAAACCTTTCAACACCGAGCACTTAGCTAAAGCTTGGCGCTGTTCCGCAGCCTCTGGCCTTCCTGTCCAACTGGCCGCGCTGCCAAAAGTGGCTCATTGTGTTTTGGGGCAGTGGGGTTTAGTGAGACCTATGATCTCATTCTTGCATTTTTCTCCTCACGGTCCACACTGGAAACACAAATCTCATGGCCCAGACGGAGCTGAGGAAGCTGAAATGAAAGTGGGGTCCAAACCGGGGAAAAGAAGGAGGGTCATTAAGAGAGATGTTACAAGAAACATCTCATCAGTGTGGCCTCCATTGTCTGGATATCCAGAGGAAATCTCCAGAATGGCCCGCTTCCCGAATATAGATACATCTAAGCCAATGAGATTTTGTGACCCACAGTATTCTCTGCCTGGTGCCCAGTGATATGTTCAATGGAGGTAAAAATGCAAAGGACGGCCTGGAAAGAATTTTTTTTTTTTATGGTTTCTTAGAAATGACTGCCATCCGTAGCACTCAGCACGTGAAGCGGCAGATGGAGTTGCACACGCCCCAGGGGAGGGAGGACGTGTGCAACTATTTCTTTCTGACTCCAGTGTGTTTCTTACTGAGACACAGGAAGGCTCATGCAATTTGATGCCTTGGCTCATCGCTGCTCAAGACTCAGTTCAGCCCAAATCGCTCCTGTTGGAGAAGTGAACTTGGATGGTTCCTTTAATGAGGCAGGAAGGGGAAATTCCATTTTCTGCCTGAGCTCAGTGCAGGCTGCCTGAGGGCTGAGGGGTCCGGATGCCGAGCCGGTGACCGACTTGGATCCAGGAGCAGCGGTGTCAGCAGATCTGAAGGCTCGGGCTTGCTTGGAAACAGATGCCGTTAAAGCAGAACAGAATCTCCTCTGAACAGGCTGCCGCCCCAGCTCACATGGCCACCATCTGCTGTAGCAGTGTCCCCACCGTGCTGTGCTCCCGGCTTCTTCTGGTTACTTTCCCATGCGAGGGGCACCGCCTGACTGGGGAGGCTGTAAGCTAGAAATAATGGCTTTAGCATCCGACTCAAGCCAGGAACAGACTTCTCTGCTGTGGAATCATGCCAGCGCCGGGAAAAGTCAGAGGTGGCCCTCATCTGCCTCCCTCCCTCTCACCAGTTCCCTCCCGCCGGTCCCCATCCTTTCTTTCTCCAGGCCTCTGGGGCTCTCTCTTGCTTGGCAGCTGCATCTGGTGGACCAGCTTGGAGCGATGAGCTTCTGCCTCCCAGCTCAGTGGACTCTGCCGTTTGAAAGAGAGCCTCGGGAAGAGAGCAAGGCTGATTCCAGAAGAACGGACTTGTGAATGGTGGCTGGGCACGTGCCCAGCTTGTTGGCTCCTGGGCCAGGGAGATACTATTGCCCAAGGTGGCCTTTGGAGAGGAGAGCGCATCCTCTGAATTAGACCATCTAGGTCATTTGCTACGTTTTTGGGAGTAGGGCTGGCACTGACACAAATTAATTCTAATTCTGCCCTCAGAGTAGCGGCACCCAAGATCTGGGACCGTTGGTATTTATTTGGCTGCCCTGGGGGTGATTTCTTCAGACACTTGTGTCATTTCTTTTAGCACAGGGTTCGGACCTGGTAGTAACTGTAGAGCTTTGGGTGTCTTAGGGAGCTAAAGAAAAATATCATGGACTACTTGGCTTAAACAACAAACGTTTATCTCTCCTAGTTCTGGAGGCTGGGAATCCAAGATCACAGTGCTGGCTGATCTGGCTCCTGGTGGGGGCCTGATGCCGGGTTCACGGTTGCTGGCCTCCTTCTGGTCATCGGAGGAGCCAGGGGAGGTCGAGAACCCAGGCGCTCCAAATTCTAGTCAGTTATTATTTCAACAACGTTCTTGTGTCTCAGGTACCAGTTGTTCTTTTAGTTACAGTATCTGTTCCTCCAGACTTCCTTTGGCAAGAAATTCGTACTTCTGAAGTCAATTTAATAATAAGAATATCTGTCGCTCCGATGGGAGTTGAAACATAAGGATTTGCAGATGACACCATCAAACAAGTAACATCTGCCTCAAAGAGCAGGCCTAGTATATTCCACCCTGGGGAAAAGCAACAGGACCTCTTATAAGGAGAGCTGACAACTTGAATAACCATATCACATGGTCCTTGAGATCAAACAGTGGCAAGAGTCACCTGAGAAAGAAAGCATTTCGCATGCTGTCAACAGGAAGCTTGAGACCCTTGTTTGACCTGATCGATATGATGAAGAATGAAAAAGACTGTGCCATCCAGGTGGTGGGGGCGGGGAGTGAGGGCAAGCACATGGGGGGGGGCAAGAGACCAAGGGACAGAGAGGCCAAGGTGGGCACACTAGGAAGACAGACTCCTAGAGGCAGGCATGTTCTGTGCTGGAGAGAAACGGACCGAAAGTCCTATCGTCAGAATCCTACAGCCCGCTCTGAGGCGGGCACAGCAAGCCAACCACCGTCGGGCTGTATTTCCAGGCTGGTCAGACGAGACCCGCACGGGGGTCCTGAAAGCCGCAAGGCTCAGTGTAAGTGGATATGTTGGCTTTCTTGTTTCCTCCCTCAATCTCCCGTGAGCTTCCGTCCTCAAGAGCTGAATTCATTGCATGTGCTGACAACATGGAATAGCAAAGCCTGCCAAGGGGAGGACTAACCTTGCCTGAGGGAGGGCGCCTCAAGGTAAATGTCACTTTGAGGGTCCTTTGGCCTTGAGCTGGCAGGCCCTCCTGGTGACACTTCTGACGTGACCTGCACCTTCTTTCAAACTTCTTTATGTATGTAATCAGGGCAATTATTTCTATACAGTGTAATTGAATTACATTTCCTCCAGCTACGTCCAAGTTTAATTTCAACCTATTTTTCTCATTTAAGCTCTTGCCCCACCTTCTCCTCCCAATTCCTGTTTTTCATTTCAAAAGCAGTTTATGAGTCTCCTCCTAGTTGAAACACTTTTAAGAAAGTGAAATGTGACTTATCACCGGCTACCAGACTTGCGTGCGATAGTCTTGTCTTGGACCAAGTGGAGTGCTTTATGACCTTATTTTTGAAGAAATGAGTCATTTCTGGGGGCGTTTCCAAGAAATGGACAATTTAATAATAAAAATATTTGTCTTTAGGTAAGATAATTGTCTTTATGAGACATATAGTAGAAGAGTATTTGTCTTAATAATAATGTTTTAAAGGAAGACATGGCCGTACCTTACACAGGGAAAGAATGGGACACAGGATCTCCCACCAGATGAAGGGAAAGGGTGAACACAGGGTACTGACAACCAAGAAGACTGGAGGTGATTTTCGTAAGAACAACCGTAACAGTAAAAGCAACAGCATCTCTCCATATGTGTATGTCATTTCACATCGACTTTTTTTTTAGTACTGTTTTCACTTTTTAAATTGCAGCACCAAAAATAGAGGATTTCTATTTACGATTCTGGAAATTAGGGAAAAAATAACTATTATTTTGTGACATAAAGTACATTGGTGATATAGCAGTACCAGTCAATTTCCCAGAAAAACTTGCATTCTGTAAATTGTTTTTGCACTGGATGAATTTCATGACAACTTTTTGAGGTAGGCTGGTTAGGCTATATTGTTTACATTTAGTGACACAGTAGGAACTGGAGAACGCTCCCCACCTTGAAAGAATGTTCTGGGCGTTGTGGGGAGCAGTGCCCCATATAGGGGGTCTGGGAACTTCAGGCCACTATTGATTTGGAATCCAGATTCCCTCACAGACCCACCTGCTCTCTGGGAACCCTGCCTCCCACCAATCCCCATGACCAGAATCACATCAACTACCGACAAAAGAGAGATTTGTTTATTGATTTAATTTATATTTTTTGGGAGAAATTAATTTACTAATTACTATTGTTGAGGGCCTATTATATGCAGATCACCCTTCTAGATTCCAGAGAAAGACAATAATAGCTTCTGTGTACCAGCCACTGTATTAAGTGACTTGATTCTACTCCTCAAACCTTACTCTTTGCAACTGTATCTTAATAATCAATTGGGATAATTCGTTGTCCCAGTTACAGAGAAGGGTTTAGGCTCAGAAAGATAAAGTTAGCTGATATTAATCACCTGGGCAGAATATTGTGGAAAAGAGATCAAATCCAGCCTGACTCTACAGCGTGCCCTGTTTCCTCCGCGCAATTAACAGAGGCCAGTTGCTTAGCAATGTTTTATCATCAACAGGGAAGGCTCTCTTGCATCATCTGCAGTGTTTTCAGAAGCATAATTGCCCAATGAAATGCTCTAGTGAAAACCAGCGTAGGAAAGCACACAGCCTCCATGGCGGGCACCTCAGAAAGAATTAAGGTGGATTCATGGCAGTAAGAAACAAACTGGAGTCAAGAATGTGCAATGGCTCAAACATAATAGTTTATTTCTTGCTTATATAATACCGTGAAAGGTGTTCTTTGATTGGAACTTCCTGGTGGTGATTCAGGGACCCAAGCTCCGTCTACCCTGTGGCCCTGGCATGTGGCTCTGCCATCTTCTCTGCGTGGCTTCCAATGTGGTTGTGTTTGTTGCATCAGACCAGTGGGTGGGCGAAGAGCACAGATTCCTGTGCACGGAAGTTCCATGCTCCAGACGGATGAGTTGTACGTGTCCCTTACAGTCCCCTTGTTAGGGTTCAATGTTGTGGCTATCCCTAACTCCGAGGGAACTGGGCATGAGGTCCAGCTATGTGTCCAGGAAAGACGAGGACTGTGGCCCCCAGTCTCGGCCCCACGGTGGTTTTGCCGCACCTCCATACTGAAAGCACAACTAACTTGGCAGCACTAGGGTGTCCTGTGAAAGGGAACATATTCTTTTGGTGATAGCCCCAGCACAGTGGCCTGAAAGTTCTGGCTAGAGTATTTTGTGGAGCAGAGTGGAAGCAGGTTTCTGAAGGACAGAAAAGTCAAGGTGTGGTCAGGAGAGAGAGCTTCAGCACTGGTCACATTTCCAGAGTCCTCTCATCTGTAAACTGATGAGGCTCTTAGGTTGGCTTTTAGTTGGTGCGGTGTCTCATCTGGCCCAGCGTCTCAACAGGAGGAGTGTCTCCTTACTAGCTTCGCCCTGGACCGGGGAGAGTGGTGGAAGGCCACTGGGCCTTGGGCTCTCATTTTCCCCATCTAATGTTCACTTGGCCTTCGGATAGACATAGAAGACTTAGCAGTCAGCAGGTTAGAGAAGAAGAGGGTCGCCAAGGGATGAGGAAGCTGACCATTGGAGCAAAAGCAGAACACATTTTTTTCTTTTCTCTAGATCTCTATTCTTTCGCTCATTTCCCTTCACTGAATGTGACTTTCCTCTCTGTGAGAATATTTGTGCAGATCGCCTGCCTGACGGGCCCCCTCCATCATCCATGTTATGTAAAATGTCCTTGGGGGACGTGCTACCCAGAAGCTCCACGGGGAGAAGAGTCCCTGGACCGGCCCCCAGGACAACCATGAAGGAGGTGACATTATTAGGCACCTTTGCTTTTCATTTTGTATCTTTCCAGCAGGTGCCTTTCCTGGGTTTACTCCTAGCTCTCTTGGTTGGAAACATACCTGATAAAGGATTCTCTATAAAATCTTCACTTTTTGTTGGGGGGTGGGTGGGTATTTCAATTGTGTCAGGCTGCTCTTCGGTCATCTTCAGAACAAATCCTTGCTGGTGGGATTTCTGGCTCTCCAACAATTTCTGGGGTTTGTAGCCTAGGCAAATCCTCCTAGGTGCTCTCAGAAGCTATAGATGGAGTCTTGAGATTCATATTCTTGAGACCAAGTTTTTTCTGGTGAAGTTGGGTGATTTTATTCAAGCCCTGAGTGGGGTCCATTTTCCTATATCCATGGAACAAATCTTTGGACAAATCGAAAAAGTACTCAGCTACCACAAGTCATTTCCTTTATAGGTCAGAGGCTTTCATCTTTAGACAATGCACTGAGTGAGGCAATTGGTAAATTACGAAGGTATTATTTAGTGGGAGAGGAACATTTGATCTACACTTAAAATTGAAAACAGAGGTTCCTATAATATGTATGCGTTCCAGGCATTAACAGATTGGATGGCGCTGGAAGAGCCTGAGAGTCTCAGAACAGCGTAACAAGTAAGCCGCGATTACGGTCCGGCTGCTGTCCCGGTATAGTCACACCTCCCAGCGTGTGACTATAATTCTTCCTCATTCCTACACTGCTCACCAGTTTCAGTGGTGCCTATCTGGGTGGGCCTACTGATTGCCCTGAACTTCTTCTCTGAAAAACCAACAAGGCAAAATTCTCGTGGGTTACAGTGAACAAACAAATGGCCTTTATTTGGATCCAGTTGAATTCTGTCCCTTACCTCTTACTCGCAGCACATTTCCCCAAGTCTGTAACATTTAAATGAAATTATGGCAACACACCTGCGCAAGGGTCACCCATGAGCAGTTGCCACTGACTGTAGACCACTGTGAGTTCTAGAAAGGGTTGACCATACAAAGATGAACACTGAATAGCTTGGGAAAAGCACAAAGCTACTTTATATATGGAGGGCACTGTGTGTGAATTGCGTTTCCCAAAAAGATATGTTGAGGTCCTAACTCCCCACATGGTGAATGTGACTTTATTTGGAAATACGGCTTTTGCTTATGTAATCAAATTAAGTTGAGGTCATCCTGGATAATGGCGGGTCCTAACTCGCTGCTGTCCTTATAAGAAGAGGCAAATTTGTGCCCAGAGACTCATAGGGAGTGTGCCACGTGATGACAGAGGCACAGATTGGAGTGAATCAGCTATAAGCCAAGGAATGCCAAGGATTGTTGGCAAGCACCACCAGCTAGGAGAAAGGCATGGAACGGATTCTCCCTTAGAGCCTCCAGAAGGAGCCAACCCTGCCAACACCTTGATTTCAGACTCCCAGCCTCCAGAGCTGTGAGAGAAAAAATTTCTGTTGTTCTAAGCTCCCCAGTTTGCGGTGCTTTGTTACGGCGGTCCCACAGGAAACCAGCCCTGAGGGGAATGTCGAAATCGGGCATTTCCTCCACCAACGTTGTTCTGTTATGGTTGCGCCTTGTGTCGTGGAGACCTTGGAGATGCCTACTGGTGGGAAAACGACTTTTTTAAAAAGACTTTTTTAAAAAAAATTATTTGGCAGAGAGAGGGCAAGCACAAGCAAGGGGAGCGGTGGGCAGAGGGAGAGGGAGGAGCTGGCTTCTTTCAGAGCAGGGAGCCCGATGTGGGGCTCCATCCGAGGACCCCAGTTCATGAGCTGAGCCGAAGGCAGCTGCTAAACCGACTGAGCCACCCAGGCGCTCAGGGAAAATGACTTTGATGCAATATTGCTTCCACTTGGAGCAGAGAGAAATTCTCTCTCTCCCTGAAGCCCCTTTCTACCCCCCCCCCCGCATCTTGGAAATTCCCTCATTGGTAAAAGCATCACCACGATACCCAAACTTTCTTAAAAAATATGTGTTGACAGGGTCCTGTGTTTTTCTCTTTCCTTCTCAGATGCTGAGGTTTTTAGTGAGCCCTTTCTCGTCAGTACTGCATGGTTTCCATCAGATAGCCCTTGACGTCTGAAATTTTCAAAGACCTGCAAGATTGAAGAGATTCCAGCCCTTTGAATGGGGAGTAATTGGTGTCACACACCCCTCCTCGTTCTTACCAACATCGCCTCTTCCCGAGCGCAGGAACCGGAAGAGGTGCAGGGGGCGGCGCAGGGTGGGGCCCCTGAGAAGAGGAACTGGCATTTTGTGCGTTGCTCCGTCTGCGGCTTCTCCCCAGCCCTCTGTGCCGTCCGAGGGGCCTGAGAAACCAACCCAGCAGTCCCGCGGCTGCCGTCGATGTTTGGCAGGGAAGAGGTTGAGGTAAACGCAACCCAATTAAGCATGTGGTACTTTAATCAAATAAGGATTAAGGGCAAGCAAAGACGAAAATAGTACCTTTACTGATTTCTGGGAGATAATTAAATCAGACTTACTGCGCAGGGAGAGAAAGGATATGATAAGTTTATAAAAGAGAAGACCTTAGGTTCTGCAACATTAACTTAATGCTCTGCATCAACAAAGCGAAGAAATCCCCTCCTGGCGGGGTGATACGGAGCGTCAGGATGGTTAGTAGCTATTAAAAAAGATCGCAGAGAGTGCACAATAAAATATCCGTAGCTATTTGAGCATAATAACCTCTTATATTGAATAGTTGGATGAGATGTTCTTTTAACTGGCTGCGAAAAATACAAAATTTTCCAACACAGAAAGGCAGCTCGTTTGTTTGCTGTTGGGAGTTGTCACTGAACATCCCTGCTGCCAATTTTAATTGATCTTCCATTGAAGGTATTAATAAAATTTCAGAACATACCGCTGGTTATATATATGTATAGTATCTGACACACGCACACAAACACGCACTGTCTGAAAAAGATGTTTTCTCAGCTCTTACTTTCCTGGAGAAAGCTTGGGTCAACCTTCCTGTGTGAAAATGGAACTTCCTTTATCCTCTCTAGTCATTGATCAACAAAACGTAACTACACGTATATACTAATCACCCAGGATGTAAATAATGTATTTAATGTGTATTCTTACTTAGTGTTTATTTCATAAGTAACAGTCACGATCAGGGTCCTTGGGTTGCAGACAATGGAAGATGACTTTGGGCAATTGAAGAAGGGAATCTCCTGGAAATTTATCAGGAACTCAGCAAATCACTTGGAAAGCTGAGAATCAGATTTGGTAATAGTCATTACTTACAGCTGCTCTGGGGGCTGGGAGTGTTTTCAGACCAGGAACAATCATGTTTGGGCACCACAGGTGGGGAGTGAGGAATTCCAACAACTTCTTCCATCCCACTAGCTCTCACATAAGATGCAGATCCTGGAAGACCGAAGCTGATTCCCCAGGCTTCTGGCTTTTCTGAGGAAGTGTGGAGAAAGCTGGTTAATTTGATATTCTTAGTAGGATGCAGGTACTGGATTTACTCTTCCACCAAAGAAATAAAATGGGAAAGAAGTAATTCACCGAAAGAAAATTTGTGTCCTATAGGAAGGAGAAGTGAATATTGAGCTGTCAAAAATATTAAACATACATGAACATAAATATCTACTGCAATAGTTTTATATTTATGTCTTTGCATTTGATTTAAGTTATTGTGCATGCATACACAAATGCATATTATATTACATAGACCTATGCTACTTTTAAATAGTATCTTGCAATGATAGTGCTTAGCCAATACTTCACAAAGTTTTACAGATCTGATGTAGATTTTGAAGACCATGAAACACTTAAAAAAGGATTTATTTATTTCTTTGAGAGAGAGCAAGAAAGAGAGCAAGTGAGCTTGGTAGGGAGGGGCAGAGGGAGAAGGAGAGAGAAAGTCAAGCAGACTCCATGCTGAGTGCAGAACCCAACTCAGGGCTGGATCTCATGACAGTGAGATCATGACCTGAACCGAAAACAAGAGTAGGATGCTTAACCCACTGAGCCACTCCAGGTGCCCCTTTGAAACACTGTTTTGATGATTCTTTTCTGGAAATAATTTTCCCTAATCTGAATGATTTCTTTTTTAGGGTCTAGCAGAGAAGGATTGAGAGTAATGTATTGAGTCAAAAGCACATCTCTTGATTTATGGGGTGCCTCAGTAGTGACTTGGAGATGAATAGCTCATTAATTTGATACTTGTTGAAAAGGTGGATGGAAATGCACAGAGAGAGAGGTGTTGAAATTACAGAAGGACCACTGGCCTTTTGACATACGCAGGAGAAGGATCACAAGTATAGAATAGTCTGGCTTATGATGCAAGATAGGTAGTTGGAAAAGAAGAAGGGAATGGACATGTAATCATCCAGTCTAGGTCATTTTTGAGACTTGTGAAGCTAAACTAAAAAATTATTAGATTTTATACTTGACAAGTATGTCTTTGGTCTTGGCTTTGTTTCTAGAAAGAATTAGTTGTTATTTAGCTATATTTATGGATAAACATCTTGACCAAATTCAGTATAGATACTAAAATTTTGTTTAATTAAGAAGTGGGGCAATCACATTCAATTCATCTACAAATACGATTAATTGTATTATTTATACAATATAAAAAAGCCTATCATTTTAAAGAGTGATTTCTTTTTTTAAAATGTTTAATTTTTTATTTTTTAGTAATCTCTATAGCGAATGAGGGACTTGAACTCATGACCCCGAGATCAAAAGGCAAATGCTATACTGACTGAGCGTAGCTAGCTGAGCGTAGCTAGCTGCCCCAGAACTACATTATTTTTAAAAAATTAACATATAATATATTATTTGCTTCAGGGGTACAGGTCTGTGATTCATCAGTCTTACACTACACCCAGCGCTCACCACAACACATACTCTCCCTAGTGTCCATAATCCAGCCATCGTATCCCCCCATCCCCCTCCCCTCCAGCAACCCTCACTTTGTTTCCTGAGATTGAGATCTCTTATGGTTATCTCCCTCTCTGGTTTTATCTTGTTTCATTTTTTCCTCTCTTCCCCTATGATCCTCTGCCTTGTTTCTTAAATTCTGCATATCGATGAGATCACATGGTAATTGTCTTTCTCTGATTGACTTATTTCACTTAGCATAATACCCTCTAGTTCCATCCACATCATTGCAAATAGCAAGATTTCAATTTTTGGTGGCTGCATAATATTCCATTATACACATCTTCTTTATCCATTCATCTGTCGATGGACAGCTTTGCTTAAAGAATGATTTCTACTGAAACATATTCTAGTAATTCAAAAATACTGACATTTGTAATAATAAAAAAAAGGCCAATTCTAAGTTATTACATTTTGAATCCTGAGTTTTTTTAGTGGCTTGACCTATAATCACTGGTACACATTCTCGGCAATCAGTGCTTCCAGGGTTCCTGGGTGGCTCAGTGGGTTAAAGCCTCTGCCTTTAGCTCAGGTCATGATCTCAGGGTCCTGGGATTGAGGCCCGCATCGGGCTCCCTACTGAGCAGGGAGCCTGCTTCCTCTTCTCTCTCTGCCTGCCTCTTAGCCTACTTGTGATCTCTCTCTCTGTCAAATAAATAAATAAAATCTTTTTAAAAAAAAAACAGTGCTTCCAGTAGAATTAAATGTTATGAATTTGGATGGACCAAAAGAAATATTCTTTTTTCTTTATGTAATTTCCTTTTAAATCCAATCAAGCCATGGCTTCATTTTTTCATAATTCTGCATGGTGGTGTTCAGCTGAGGTTTGTTTCTTTTGTATTCCTTAGTTCTCCAGCGGTGGGTAATACTTTATTACCTCCGAGGCTGACTGGGTATGTAAGCATCACAGGAGGGTTGGCCCTGCAGACCGGCTTTGCCTTTCCTGATATGGGGCTCCATGAGCTTGTCAGCCGTTGTTAAACTAGAGCTGGAAATGGATTGTAATATAATGCTCTAAGGTGAAAAGTCAACAGAGTCCACATTACTATAATTTTCTTAGTGCAAGAATCTTTAGCCATGGCACTAGCATATTTTGTGTAGTCTGGAAAGCAGCAAGGCATATAGAAAAATGTGAGACTCTTAAATGAAATCTTAAGCAAGGGCCCTTAATGTGGAAATAATAGTTCCCTGGGACCTGGAGGAGGTAGGATGGAGAACCTGCAGGGTCAGAAGAAGAACTAGATCATTGAAGAGGGCTTGTGTTCAGGGAGGAGAAGCTAGAATTCTACCGCTTGGGGAGAGGTGGGCTGGGCTTCTTTCTCCGGGTTTCCTCCTATCACCCTATTCCCTCTGTGCTCCCTCCCACTCCTCCCAAATGCTTTAGAAACCTTTGTCTATGGGGGTGGTTGCTATAACTGGGTTTAAAGGATTTTCTCTATTATTCTTACAAGATCTCCCCGGAGTAGGCTAATATTATCACCATTTTACAGATGAAGGAACATATGTCACTAGCCTACAATTATAAAGAAAATGGCAAAGTAGAGATTGTTCTGTGCTTAGTTACTTTAAAAAAAGGTTCACGATGTTCACGTACTTAATACTGGAGTAAGTGGTATGAAGGTTCAGAAATAACCTGGGAAAATTTCAGAAGGAAAATTGCATCCCCACCCCAAGGATTTTTTTTTCTTCCCCCCCCCTACAAATATTTCAGAGGGAACCTTCCCAATTCTCTCAGAAAATGAGAAAGCAAAAAATGGTCTCCCCCTTTTCCCGGAGCATTTTTTTAAAAAAAATAGGTTTTCAGACCTCACCCCAGAGACGGGGAAATTGGGTCCTGTTTCAGGGCTTCCATATCTTGGAGGGTCCTAGACGTGCGGTGGAGCTGGGTCTTGGGAGTCAGGCTTCCGCTGCAAGCAGCAGCCGGAGGGGTGGCCAGCAGCAGATGCCGACACAGCCTCGTGGTGTTCCTGCGTGATGAGCTGCATAGCTGCTCTCTCGCCCTCAAGCCACTGACGCCGAGATCAGGGTTGGTGACAGGCAGTGTCTTGGTGACATATCCTTCAGGACATATGTTGGCAGCCTTCTTGGGAGCCTTAGTCCCCTCTGATTGTCTCTTTTGTCTGTATTACTAATCAAAATCTAGGGCAAGTAGAAGCAGAGGTTAATTTCGTCGTATTAGATCTCAGAAAGGAGGAATGATGAGAAACACTTATGCTATCCTGATTCAGCGATTGATTTGTTTTCTATCTTAACTCCATTTGACACGTGAGCTTTGACGAGTCACAAGTGTTTGAGCCTCAGTGAACTCATCTGTAAAATGGAGCCCATCTTCCAGGTGTAGACAGGATGTTTTGAAGGGTAAGTGAGTTAAGATTGGGAAAGCTATGATACACAGTAGAAGCTGGTTCCATATTGGATGTTTTGGGTTATAATCCCAGGTCTTTCAAACAAGGTCTGAATTCTGTCTGCCCTTTGGAGTTACGCATTAGCATTATCTGCATAAATATCAACGTAGAAGTGCTCAGAGAGCGCACCTCAGTGTTCAGAACTCAGGTGTGTGGCTTTCGTAGATTGGTCATTACTCCAGTCTCTCCCAGTTTGTGCGATGGCCACAAAATCGTGTAAAAGTAGTATCTCATGTTCTCCATTTGATAAAGCATCCCTTACCCATCTAGGGCTTAATAAATTGAAAGTTTTACTGCTTCGAAAATAATCAGGTGTTAAGAGAAGCACAAAATGTACTATCATTTCCTGAAGGTTAATAGGCTTTTTCTGTTTCCATGTTTCCCTCCACAGTATTACCATCGAACATGAGGCTGCTTCTCCCGATGCTGCAGAGATTGAAATGTCACAGCAGCATGATCAATTAGATGATGGAGAAGAGAGGCATTTGCTACCTGACCTTAATCCACAGGGCAAGAGTGACTGCATGGAGAACACTGAATGCGGAGAGACTCCCAGGCAGAGGAAAGCAGCAGAGGAGAGTTTAAAGGGGCGCGAAGCAGCATAAATGTTGACTCATGACGAAAAGGACATCCGCAGGGTAAAGGCTAATTACGACATGCATTGGTTCACTCACTCATTCAATTGAGTGAGGACAAAATAAACATAAACACTTTTTAACAGCAACAACAACAAAAAATATATGGTAGAAAAGGAAGCAGATAAGTTTTTGCAAAAAGTCTAGATTTTAGATCACGTAACTTGCTGAACCAAAGTGACAGGGAGAAAGACGCAAATGGAATGCGTGCTGTC
The DNA here is from genome assembly GCA_002007465.1 of Ailurus styani. NCBI lineage: Eukaryota > Metazoa > Chordata > Mammalia > Carnivora > Ailuridae > Ailurus > Ailurus styani. The sequence continues at coordinate 2,682,703 of LNAC01000040.1, forward strand.
AGATGCTCTACAAGAAGACAGCGGGAGAGGGGACTGTGGGACCATGAGAGCTGTCTTCTTCTCTTTAAAGCCCTGTCCTCAGAAGGAGGGCTGGATGGCAGAGAGGAGGGGTGTGACTTACTGTGAGGAATGGCTTCCCAATATTTGGAACTTGACAATGGTCGCTGGAGCAGCCCTGCCTGGCTCCGCGGGGGCTGCCTCAGCGGATAACCACGGTGGTAGAGGGATTCTTGCATTAAACGAGATGACTTCAGTCACTCCCTAATGTGCCTGCTCTGGAGCTTTATGCCCCCCTCGGAGAGGTCTGAAATGGTTCTGCAGCTTGTCGAGGAGCAGAACTCAACGAACTTTGGAGCTGCTTAGGCTTAGGTAGAATCAGTCCTTCTTGGCAGCTTGTGTGCACATGGTGGGCCTGGGAATGGTTGCGAGTCTATTTTGATTATGGACAGCTGGTGTTAGCTAAGGGCTTTATCAGATTAGTCATCCCCAGTAACAATGGTATGAAGCGTTTCCCCTGGATGATTAGTCGAGATCTGTTATGTTTACTCTTTCAGTTTTATACTTATTTTTCTTTTCTGTTTGAGCACAACTCAATGTAAAAGACTGTTGTGGTTGGGGATCTGTTTTCCCAAATAAGCCACTATGTTTTCTAGGATCCATTTGGCCGTTTCTATTTGTGGAGTTCCATTGTCAGGAATCAGTTTATCATAGCTGTGGGAAACTAGCAGGAGGTTCAGAGGAAAACCATGGAAACGACGAGGACCAGGAAAATGAAATGCAAACATGGATCCTGGCGAGGTGAGGTTGAGGATAATGTTTACGCGTGTTTGCATGTCACTTTCCCTAGCACAGCTACTCAAATACGTATCTGTTGATTAACTTGTGTAGGGCTTGTGCACAACTGTGGACTTCTAGTTTACGAAGGCTAACGGGGATGATGTTTTCTATTGAGACCTGGCTGTGACCTTCAGGATGAGCACATAGTGGGTACTCCATACTTAACAAATATTCAATGGATTAAATGGAATTGAGCGTTAGTTTCAATACAGGCATCCTGCTGATAGTAAAGATCATTAAACTTTAAAATGTGTTCCCAAGGAACACTGTAGCATCTTCATTTGAGAACATCTTTTAAATTGGATAGCTAATTATCTGTTTAGAATAAAAGCAGAGAAATAGTTCTGAGTACTTCATAAGGACTCATACAGTTCTTGATTTCATTTGTGTGGTTTATTTGTGTGTAAGCAAAGTACTAACTCCATAACTCAGGGGTGAAGTAACACGTGCATTAAAGATGAGTAGGTAGACAGAATCTTCTTATTTGAAATCATTATTTTTCTCTAGTCAAAAAGTATATTATAGTCCTAGTTCTTTTTTTTTTTTAAAGATTTTATTTATTTATTTGACACACAGAGAGAGATTACAAGTAGGCAGAGAGGCAGGCAGAGAGGCAGGGAGAGGAGGAAGCAGGCTCCCTGCTGAGCAGAGAGCCTGGTGTGGGCCTCGATCCCAGGATGCTGAGATCATGACCTGAGCCGAAAGCAGAGGCTTTAACCCACTGAGCCACCCAGGTGCCCTATAGTCCTAGTTCTGCACTATCCAATTTCCTCATAAAAAATGATCACATATGTTCCTGAGAGTGCCCAACACATATTACAAACCTACTGTTGTCCCTGGGGAGAAATTGATTCTGGGGAAAAGAGGTTAGAATAAAACTTTGACTTTTCTTGAAAAAGTAACTGCAGGGAGGACATATTGTTTCAGAACAAATAATGCCAATAAGACTTAATAGTTTCAAGCTGGAAGAGGATTACAATTATACCGTTGGAGAAACTTTCTGTTCTTCTTTTCCTGGTTGATGGATACTGTGGTAGACATTTCAGGGAAGGCCACCTTTCCAGGATCCATTGTTGCCCATCTCCTACTACCTCCATTCTCAGCCAGGAAGCTTAGGTGACATTGACCCTCTCTCCAGGTATATAATTAGGTGGCTCTGATTGGTTTAGTCTAAGTGGCATATCCCAGTCTCCCTGTCCCTGTGGGAAGAGCATGCGACACAATCAGGCCAACGAGTGTGTGGATTCTAGAAGAGACCTTCTCTTCTTCTGGGTGGTGTGGGGAGGAGATGTGAGGGCTGACTTGCTGCAGCCATTTTGCTATAAGGAAGGAGAGCCCAGATCCTGTCAGATGAAACTTACTAGCTCTCTGTTCTTTAGTTTCCTCATCTTTAAAATAAAGATGATAATAGTACTTTCCTGTAGGTTTGTTGTTAAAATTAAATTGTTTAACTTACATAAGATGCTTAGGATAGCAAGCACCAATAAATGATACTTATTGGTAGATATAGTATATTTCCTCTATTTTAAGAAAAAAAAAATCATTTCCCCTCCCTGAGCTTAATAATGTTTTGGACCTGAGCTGTTTGGTTAATTGCATTTAATTTCATAAATTATTTTCTTTTCTATTGCCTCCAGACTTAAGCTATCTCTGCAAAACCTTCATTGAGTTTTAGACTTCCCAGAAAATTGGGTTTTCCAGTAATACATTGTCCACATCAGCATTTAAATAATGAAAGCTTCAGGACTAATCTCTAATCTGAGAGCCATCTCTGGACTTCTTGTACCTCCAAAATACCCGATTCTTCTTGAACTGTAGCTCTGTCCGGGAATAGTTTTGCAGAGAAGGAAGAGTTGAGAGTGAGAGGAAAGAAGATTGAGAAGGAAGAGCTGGGGTCCTGTTTGCTAGCAGTTCCCACAGACTGGACTTGTTTTCACATGATAACTTACCCCGGGGGTATTTGCTGAGCTCTGAGAGTCTGAGCTAATGCAGGTCTGCATAGACCTGTGTCTGGGAAGTCAAAAGCTACACACACACACACACACACACACACACACACACACACACGCTTCTCTGCTTTCTTGCTGTCCCAGTAGCATTTCTTCCTTTAAGATCCATGTTGATCTGCTTATTATTTCAAAGATAAGATTAGCAGAGAAAGAGAATAACAGTTGGAATCCATTCTGGAAGAGATTAAGTAATGGATTTTTCTTTGGAAAGGAACTATTCTATTTTAGTAAGAAATTTGTCGAGCTTTTGGTTAAATTTGACAGAACAAAGACATCTGATATTTGTAGATACTCTCATAGTGCTTTGGGAGAGATAGATAGGAACTATGCGAAGATAGGCACATTTAAAAACAAAAAGGTCCAGGGGCACCTGGGTGACTCAGTTGGTTGGGCATCTGCCTTCAGCTCAGAATATGGTCTCAGGGTCCTGGGATCAAGCCCCACGTCGGGTTCCCTGGTCAATGGGGAGCCTGCTTCTCCCTTTCCCTCTGCCTCCCCCCTCCCCCCAACTCATACTCATTCTCTCTAGTGTTCTATGTTTCTCTCTCTCAAATAAATAAATAAAATCTTAAAAAAATAAAACAAAAAGGGTCTACAACATCGGTCACCTGTGGGCAGAGCCATGGGCAGGGGAAAACTTGAAGGGAAACTTCCATGTTTTTACTCTATATGTAGAGTACATCGTTTGGTTTGAATTTTATTTGATGGCAAATTTATGTATGAATTGCATAATTTTAAGGAATTAACTAACATGTCAGTCATCTCGTCCAAGTTGAAGGTTATATTTTCTATGACTAATGTTCAGATTCAGATTATTGTAATCATACCTGGTATTTATACTTGAGTCACCTAGTGATTCAGGTGAGTTCAGACTCTCTTAAACTTAAATGTTGGGTACACAGTAAACTCCTTCTTTATGTTTGGGACAGTATATAATTTAATGTTTCTGAAAGCCCACCTCACTGATCTCTTCTTTGAGCCCCCTCGTGCCCCCCCCCCGTTTTTAATACTGTAGAGGTTTGGGCTGGATTTACATCCGCAATGACTGTTTTGCCTAAAAGATTTGTTCTGAGATAAAACAGCACATATTTATGGATATTTATGACTCTTGGCTTTCACCATTTCCTGTTGAATGAAAATCATTTGCCTTGTGAACGGAACTTTGCAGTAACCGCACACTCATGGTGATTGGAACTTTCTGGTGAAGTTAGATCCAGCAGTTCATGAAAAGTAGGAGTTTCAGGCGAGATGGGCCCTTGGGTCGTCCAGGCCGACCTTTCAGTTCTCAGATGGGGAGAAGTTGGCCCAGCGTGCTCAGAGGGATTCCCAGGGCCCTTGCACTCCTGTTAGGAGCAGGGTGGGGACCAGAAGTCGGCTCCCCTGGCTCTTTCTGTTTCCTGACAGATGAGGTGCTGCGGGGTCACCCGGAAGTCAGCTTGCTCACTTCATTTGTGTTCTGGATGCGAGACTCAGAGTTAAACCGTGTGGACGGGACTTGGGGAATCTGATGATAGGATGTGGAGTTAGTGTAGTAGACTGTAGTATAAATAAACAATAAAATGCAGGCTTAAACAGAAGAATATTTTATATCCGTGTAGCAATTTGAAAAGATTATTTTCTTTCTGCTTATAAAAATAATGCACGCTCAGTGTAGTAAATTTTTGAAAGCATAAAAAAGAAAATTACTCTTAATGGCATCGTCAAGGAACGATCAAGATTAATATTTTGGAATCCCACAGACATCCATATACATACTAGCCAATCAGATCATGTCTCATCCATAATTTTGTATCCTGGTTTTTTCACTTAATATTATATAATGAGCCTTTTCCCATGTCATTCAGTGTTCTGCAAAGAACTTAGTTTTTAAATCCCTAACTAGCTAATATTCTCAGGTCGTTCTTTTTGGTTTTTATTGTTTTAAATGGTGAGCCCCGAGGACTGGGCGAGGTAGAAGAATCCTGCTACAGAATGGAAAGGAAGGGCCCTAAGGTTTGGTTCTGCGATCTGAGATGTCAGCCTGGAACATTTGGTGACAAAGGCAGTGGAGAGCTGTCAGTCTTCTGCCAGCAGCAACATAGGTCATTAAGAGGCAGGTGACAGAAAGTCAATTCAAACACACACACTAAAGACAGTGTAATAGTTTTTTTTTTTTTTTTGTCCTCTCTATCAGCATAAATTGATAATGCAAAGCACCGTTCAGACCACAGACCGGTCCCTCCAGGCCGCGGCGAGACAGAGCCCTCCTGTCCCAGGTGGACACGGATGTGTAAGCCACGTTTCTGCATTCAGTCGTCGATTACCCAGCCTGTTCCCCTCCGACACGTGGCCTTTCTATCGTCACTGTTTATTACTCTTCCGCCAGAAGCAGGGCCGTTAAAGGAGGAACAGGTAAAATTGAAAACTGTCCACTTTGTTCCTCACTAATCAGTTCTGCATAAAAGGTGTGATGAAAAATGGGGTCAAGTATTCGAAGCACTTGCCTTCATCTACTTCATGAGTTCTGTGTTGCCATAGATAACTGAGAAATTTGCAGGGCTAGAAGCACCGATGTAACCTCAAAGGTGCAAGTCAAATTCAGCATCACGGCCAGTCGATACTCGGGGCTGGGTGGCAGCTTTGCCTGGTAGGTCAGAGGGGATCCCACTTCTGAAAAGGGCGGAGTGGATGGGGCTGAGATGCTGGTGACACCCAGCCTCCCTCTGTGCTCAGGGCGTAATAATGCCATCCCTCTCCTCTTCCTCCACTTCCTCAGATGCCTCCGATTATGTTGCTCATTAGAGAAACTAATTATACCTCTGCTCCAATGAATTAAACAGAATTCAGGTAGGGAGCATGGTACTTCGGGAGAGCAGAGAGTTGATGTAATGATTCCAGGAAATGGTCCTGAATCTCATACTCACAAGGTACTGAGAGCAATAAAGATGCAGGGGTGTTTTGCTTTCTTTGTGTTTTCATTGTGAGTTGGGTTGAGGATGAGTCTGTTGCCAGCAGGGTACGGTTTCCTCCCGTGCAGGAATGCCAGATTTGCAGCGCTTGGTGCGGAATGAGCTAGGAATGTGATTTCTTTCTTTCTCCAGCAATTTTCTGCCTGCCTGCATGAAATGCTAATGAATGTCTCACACATGACAGAGCAATGAGATATATCCTTCCTTTGCTATTTTTGGCAGATTCTGACTTTATGAAGTTTAGGTCTTAATGTAATGGTGACAAGACACTTAGAGTAGACCCTTCCTCCTCCTCCCCCAAACGTGTGTGCTGGCTGCTCCTCTCCCTGCGCTGAGCAGATGTGTCGTGTGTCTGATTCGAAATGAGCTCTGTATCACTGTGGTGCCCAGGCATCCCGTCTTCCTCCACCATGCCTCTGTGTCCAAGTCTCTGCAAAAGTCTAGCTCGAGCCAAGAAAGCCTTGAACTTCAATCCCAGACCAATTTAGGCATTGATTATTAGTTGTAAGTGAGCACCATTAAAGCCTGATTTTATTTATTTATTATTTTAACTAGTCGGGGGTGGGATAGGGTGAAAATAGGGAGTTGAACATGCTCAGGTGCTGCAGGGTAAATGCTTACATGAGTTGATAATTATACCACGAAATGAACGTGTTTGTGGGAGGGACTAAATGGAAATGACTTCTGGCAATCAACTTTGGATTTGGGGACTTGGTTGATTGGTGGGGCCAATCCTGATTGGTGGGAGGGTGTAATTTGGGGCATGGTGCCTTTGCTGGTGGCATTGATGGGTGGTCCTCTGATACTGTTGCCACCTCTGCAGCAGGTCCATGTCAGCTTTGGGAAGTGACAGAAGAGTGTATGAGGCCCCAGGATGGAAGCTTGTGAACTACAGAGACAAACGGAGATGCTGCCTTGGGGGAGGTCTTCTGTTAGTGTTGGGGATGAAGAGTCCAAGTGTGGGAGGTTGGGTTCATCCCGCTTCTTGTTTGCAACCCAAGACTGCCTGTGGTAATGGGTCACGATTTATTTCGGCTGCAGAAGCGTGAGAGAGATGAAAGAAGAAAGAGATGGATTTTGCAAATGCAATAACACTTAGAAAGATCTGGAACAGGGAGGGAGATGGGCCTGGGGATACATTCCCCAGTGTGGACCCAGCTCGTTCAGAGTTGCCTGGTTCTGAGGTTCAATTCGACTTCTGTATCTCCTTGTTTCCGTTCCATCTTTGCCTTCTGCTCTCCTCATTCATCTTCTCAGTGACCTCAGAAATCCTCACATTTGGTATTAAAGTTGCTATCCAAAATCGCATGGTTGCAGAATATGCCAGTTAGAAGGCCCTTTGATCACTCAGATGCCCAGGAGAAGATGCGGATCCTCTTTTGTTCTCTGTTTCTGTCACATAGGAAAGAAATGTAAAGATGTCATGATTGGATAAATAAATTGGAGATATACTTGGTCTGCTATAGGCCTGATTGCAGGATGGTCTCAGGTGGTGAGCTCAGAATAATTATTAGTTCCGAGAAAGATGAATTGGAAAGGTCCTTAAGTTTTCTGAAAGAGCTGTAAAATTCGGAGGAAAAAAAACCTAGTAAACTAGCATTTGTGGTTGGAATAGCAAGGCTGCGAAAGTTTTATTGAAGATTATGGAAGTGTAAAGAATGTAGATTGGGTTGACCTGCGCTAGCCAAGACAGTAACACCAGGCAGGGGGTAGAACTTGAAGTTTATGAATCTATAGGATGTACTTCTCACAGAAGAGGAAAGATACGAAATATAAGTGGATTCAAAAAAGATTTAGATGGCTAACAATAACGGGCTATAAAGAAGTTATCAGTGTCAGGAGGGTACATTCTCATCTCTGTTTTTAATATTCTAAATATTATTTTTTAGCTAATTAAGAAAACTACGTTCTTTTAGCAATTTAGAGAACATGAAAAGGAAGAAGAAAAGAGAGATGAACTATAATCTCATTTTACTTTTAACATTTTGATGTACTTGCTTTCACTTTTTCCACACTTTTAAAATCATCTTAACATGGCTGTGACTGCAATTTTGTTATGCTGCTTTTATATTTTTACTGAAGCCCAAAGTTTTCTCAAGTCTCCAGGGAATCTTTCTTTTAAATGTGATTTTAAGATGCCATTGACTTTAGGACACATTATTATTTTACATACTGCTATGAAAGGACAAAAATGTTTCTTTTTTTTTTAAGATTTTTATTTATTTATTTGACAGAGAGAGAGAGAGATCACAAGTAAGCAGATAGGCAGGCAAAGAGAGAGAGGGGGAAGCAGGCCCCCCGCCGAGCGCAAAGCCTGATGCGGGGCTCCATCCCAGGACCCTGAGATCATGAACTGAGCCGAAGGCGGAGGCTTAACCCACTAAGCCACCCAGGCACCCCGACAAAAATGTTTCTAATTAAGCTGTGACACAAAGCCTTAATGATCACCTTCCATGAAAAATTTGTTGGTCATACGAGCCTTTCAATGCTTTGACATTTCTTTCTAGTTCAGGGATCTGACAATTCTTTTGCCTTTAGTTGCATTATGTGAAATATATATATATATATATATATATATATATATATACACACACACACATACACACACATATATATATGCACACACGTATATATTTGCATATGCATTAGAAAACAAAATGCAACATCACTTCATCTACCTATGTCAAATAAAGTACTCACGTGATTTATTGCTTTGGAACAAAATGTGGACCAGTGATCATTCCTCCTGTGACAAATATTTGCCTCACCAATATAAAATTTACCCACTGTTCTATTTACATGCCTTTCTGTGTACACAAAACTTTCTGTCGCTGTGCTGAATCACAGTGTTACTTCGAAGACATTTTAAGCAGCAGTGAAATCAACATGTGTAGTGCCAACCATGTACATAATTCAACTGAGGTAATGACAAGGTGAACATCTGTGACCATGTTCATGCGTGCCTGGCAATGACAGCTACTTTTTTTCTGCATGTCTGATGGGGGTAATAAGATGCTGGCTGACTACTATAAGACATATTTCAAGTTCAGAGAGCTTAAAAAGTGGAAAAAGGTGAATCTTAACATTAATGGATGCATCTGAATTTTAATTAATCATTTTGTTATCCTGGATCTTTTATTTATAAAAGTTACGTATTTATAAAAAAAAACCCTTTTTCTCTCATAATACAAATGTTTCTTTGCATTTATGACTGTTTCTTTGGGATAGGTTCTGAGAAGCGGAATAATTCAGTGAAAGGATATAAACATTTTTAAGGTCTTATATATAAGGACATATATTTCCAAAAAGCTTTACAGAAATTATGTAGCCTTATGAACAATGTTATTTCAGTTTCCTAAACTTGTCTTTATGGAGGAAAGCTATGGTGGGCAGCTGGCAGGACAGCATCAGAGATCCAAAGCGGTGGCATGTGGTTTTGGGGCAAGGTCATACAAGATCACAGCTCCCACCTTGCTCTTTGGGACCACATATTCTAGAGGAAGCCAGGAGTCACGTTAAGGGAACACTGCAGCCTCCAGAGAGGTCTGTTTAGGGAGGAACTGAGCCCTCTAATGAGAACCAGCTTGTGAGTAAATCACCTTGAAAATGGAGTTTTTGTCCCATTCAGGTCTTCAGATGACTGTAATGTCTTGCAAAGGAAAACTACCGAGAGACTGCTTCTGGATTTCATGAAGGAGGAAAGCCTATGTTAAATCCAGATTGGTATCATGTAGTATCACATCCCTCTATCAAATTGCATTATCTTATATATTAAACAGAGCCATTTAGAATAACGCACATTCCTTTTGATGTGGAATGTTTCCATTTTCCTTGAGTTGATTGTCTGATCTGTGTGGCTTTGGGTCTTTGCCCTGCAGATGCTTAATATGGATGGGATCCAAATGTATGTCAAATCGAATATTGCTAGATATTGAGAGTTCAAGACAAAACAGGAGGGTCAAATATCTGTGTGCTTTGGGGGAAGATCACGGCAGCAATTTGATTCAATTAAACTCAGGAGTACTTACTGAATGTTAACACAGCATGCGCTAACTAATACGAGTACAGTGGTCACACACACACAAAAGATCATTCTACCTTCGTGGAGCTTACAAGCAAGAGGCACCATAACTCATCCCAAATTTCCTGATTTGTACCCCCATCTTCTGTCACAAAATGTCGATATCAAGGTGTTTGAAGGGGGCTGAAGTTGGGAAAGGAGTATAAAATGTTTCAAGGAGAGTAGGAATTTTTCTCTTTCTTAAATTGAATTTCTTAGAATTCATTAGTTGGCTCATTCTTTACCCTCAATCCTGGGTGTGTGTGTGTGTGTGTGTGTGTGTGTGTGTGTGTGTGTGTGTGTGTGTGTGTGTTCTGTGTGTCAGGCACTGTTGGTCAGAAACTCTATCTGCCCCTATGATGTCCAACTGAACAACATGTCACCAATATAATTTCCTAAAATTCCGAGTGTCCAGCAGGGTCTGTCTGCCTTAGGTTATCCCAGGACCCCCAGGTTTGGGTTTCCTCCCAGGAATGGAAACACTGTGTTGGTGGCTTGCTTCTCTTTGGTACCTTCTGTCTGCCATCCTGGTCATTCTCTGAGGGGGTGTGGTACAGTGGACAGTTATGGGAACTCAGAAACTTGGCATTATAAGAACAAGGTTTGAATCTGGTTCTTCCATCTCTTTAGCTGAATATGATCTTAGGAGAAATGCTTAATTTTCTTGGTCCTCGTCTCATTTCTATAGGAACTTTATGATATAGATACAATCAAGTCCATTTTACACTTGAGAAAACAGGAGTTTAGCAAGGTTAGGTAATTTTCCCAAGAGCCAGGGTTCAAATACGTGGAGTCTGACTTTGGTGTCCATACTTTAGGACTCCTTATGTCAGTTATTAAGCTTGCAATACAGTATTTGGTCCCTAGGAAATTTGCAATAAAGTATAGCTATTATTGTGGCTGTTATGACTGAGAACCAAGATAATGGAAGAATTTACTAATGGTAGAAACAAAACCTCAATGGCAGACTGGTGCTGGAGTTATTTGGGAGTACAGAATCATTCTCCTTTGGCCTCTGACCCCTATCCCATATAAGGCTAACCTTAATTAGAGTGGTAAATGTCAGTTGTAATTGAAAGATCTAATTTTTATAATTCTATTTCCTCTGTGATGAAGAATTACACTTTTGACATTTTCAGTTAATGCTCTAGATAGCCGTGGATTGACATATGTGGTACTAGGGGCCTTAAACCAAGAGCAGAAATATAGAGATGAATCTGTAATGAGTTATGGATCTTGTTAAAAGGCTCAAATTAAAGAAAATATCCACAATTAGTGCTGTTTGGAGGTGTTTAAAAATGCTCATATTCTACATGCATCAAAATAGGGTGAAATGAATAGAGATTTCCGTAGATGGCAATACATAAACAAATTCCTGGCAGTGAGGTACTGTTATCTCTGGCTCAACAGGGAGAAATGCGGTCGAAATTCCTTATCATTTCCTTCCCTATCTTATTAGCATTTCAGAGGTTAATCCTCTGTTAATGCATCTTCTCAGAGTGCTTTCCTTTTCCACTCCCAAGTTTTATGTATTTATTTTTATCCATCATAGAGGGATACTGTCCTCCTCTTTTGGGTTGCATTTAGATAGGGAATTGATGTTGTACAAATATCATATTTAAGAATGGCTCTCCCGTTCCTTTTTTTGGTTGGTTTTTGTTTTCTGTTGCTTCTGAAATAATCTCTAAGTTCCTGGAGAGGATTAAAAAAATCATTTTATGGCCATAATTGGAACAAAAACTCTTGCAGTTATTTTTCCTTCTTTGAAAGAGAACCAAACTTCATTTTTTCTATGTGATTTTGACCCAGATCATCTTGTTTGGGTAGCCGGACATGGCAGTGGCTTTGCCATAAACATATCCATGCTTACAGGTCTCTGGGCAGGTTGAAGAGCTTGAGCTATGACCACCAGAAGATGTGCTCTGGTTACCAACAGGACTATGAAAATTGAATTCAAATACTATCTGTTAATGGACCCATTTAAAAAATGATTCTTTAAAATTATGCTAAGTAAAGATTAACTTCTCCAGGGGCTACTGGCAACACCTAACTGTGTGGCTTTGCAGCTTTGTGTCAGATTCCAAAGGGACAATGAAAAATAAAAATCTAAATCAAAATATTTCTGTTTTTAAAGGAAGAGGCAAAGAGAACTCCTATTATACTTACGTAAACACTTAGAAACATGCAAGAAAACCAGTTCTGTTTCTGGAGTATGTGTCAGTTCTTTTGAAATGAAAGAAGTCAGACTTTGGGCCTGGGACCTAATTAAAATCATTTATTGTTCATGATTTAGTGTTTTTGTTTTTGTTTGTTTTTAGAGTTTATTAGTCTTCAGGATCAAGTACTACTAATAAAAAAGAACTTTTGCTTTAATGTTACACTACTTAAAAGAGAATGTACTGTGGATTTTGTCAAAAAAGAAATAAGTAGGGCGCCTGGGTGGCTCAGTGGGTTAAAGCCTCTGCCTTCGGCTCAGGTCATGATCTCAGGGTCCTGGGATCGAGGCCCGCATCGGGCTCTCTGCTCTGCGGGGAGCCTGCTTCCTCCTCTCTCTCTCTCTGCCTGCTTCTCTGCCTACTTGTAATCTCTCTGTGTCAAATAAATAAGTAACATCTTTAAAAAAAAAAAAAGAAATAAGTAAATTTGAAAATTTAGGACATCCTGCTTATCTGGATTCTGGCTAGGTCCAGTCTGTTATCACCCTTTAAATATTTTTTCTAAGCAGATTTAGACAAATGAATGAATCTAAAATATTTTGTTGGGGAATTATCAAGAAACTCCAAAGTTGTGACTCTTAGTGTGTATTTATTGAAAACTGTAAGGGCAAAGAATGGGAGAACCAATTTTAGGAGCCTAAGAGTGTATAATTAAATCACTCTGCTTTGTTCATAAAAGTGACTGAGGACTAACAGAATCCACTTTCATCTCTCATGTGATGCTGTTCATGATAGAGACAATTCATATGATAGAGAAGTTAACCTGCCTCATGAAAAAAATGTAATGCAGTTTTCTGTTTTTGTTACTGAATCACAATCTTTTCAAACTCTTCAGCCCAGTGCATTTATCCCTACTAGAGAATTCTGTCAGAGCCCCCCTGTAATCTGTGTGGGTAGACAGGCATAAAAGTACCACAGAGTTATTAATGATGGGGGAAATGGAAGATTAACTTCTTTCTTAAAAGCTGAAAGGCATCGCAGAACATGGTCCTTGATTTTACCCAGGTTTGAGGGTCTGGAAAATGTCTTATTGAAATTACAGGTATTTTTTATGGGGCTCTTAAATCTGTCTTGTATTGTTGTTTCCTCCCATATGTTTATTGTCAACTAACAGCTTAGAACTGATGAGCTGTGTGGAGATGTTTTGTAAAGCTGCAGCCCTTCCTTCACTGACAACTGTTTCTTTTATTTAACTCACACCTCTTCTTAAAAAGAATACAGTTTGGTGGCAGCATTGATGGACATAGAGGCTATTACGCTAAGTGAAGTAAGTCCGAGAAAGACAAACACCGTATGGTGTTTATATGTGGAATCTGAAAAACAAAACAAGTGAATAAACAAAACAAAGCAGAAACAGACTCACAAATACAGAGAACAAACTGGTGATTGACAGAGGGGAGGTGGGTGGGGGTGGATGAAGGGGATTAAGAGGTACAGACTTCCAGTTAATGAAATACGTAAGTCATAGAGATGTAAAGTACAGCACAAGGAATATAGTCACTAAAATAATGATTTTGCATGGTGACAGATGATAACTATATTTATCAAGGTGATCGTTTTGTATTGTATATAAATGTCAAATCACTATGTTGTACGCCTGAAACTAATATAACATTGTGTGTCAATCATACTTCAATTAAAAAAGAATATTATGTGCATATCTTTTGTCTACAGAGTATGGCTAATAAGTGTACTTTTACATGATATAAAAGGGGGTTTAGTTAGATATAGTTTCTTTTGTTGTGATTAAAATGAGGTGACATGCTTGTGTTTTGGGAAGATCGCTTGGGCCATAGTGAGGGAAATGGGTGAGGAATAGCAATGACCTGAGTGAAGGTGGCAGGAGGAGGATGGATAAGCGGGGATGGAATTCAAGGTTGTTCTAGGAAATGGATTTATTGGAAGGTTGCATTGAGAGGGGAAAGAGGATTTTATTATGGCTCAAAAGTGCCTTCCTTGCATGATGGTAGATTCCATTCATGAGTTTAGGGATGCAGAGGAAAGAGGTCACTCTGGCACTTTGAGATTGAGATGCCTCTGATCCATGCATGTGGTTCAGCTAGGACTTGGGCTTGGAACAGAATTCTGCACTGAAGGTTCAGCATGGGTAGTGTTCATCTATGAGACAGCCGTGAGTGTGTGGTATGGGAAGAAAAGGAAGGAAAGGAAGGAAAATGAGAAAACCGAAACACAATAAGGGTGAGTCCAGGAGGAGGCTGGGAGATGGAAGTGTCAGAGAAGGGAGACAGGATGTTTGGTCTCTGCACCCATCACATGAGGAATGGTTAAGTGAATGGGCCGAATTTGGCTCTAGGGAGAGCCGATCCTTTCGAGGGTGGAATAAGGTGCCTTTCAGCTTTTAAATTTTTTTAATTATTATTTTTTAAAGATTTTATTTATTTATTTGAGATAAAAAGAGAGAGAGCATGAGTGGGGTGGAGTAGGCAGAAGGAGAAGCAGACTTCCCGTTGAGCAGGGAGCCTGCCACAGGGCTCAATTCCATGACCCTGGGATCATGACCTGAGCTGAAACCAGATGCATAACCAACTGAGCCACTCAGGGATCCCACACTTTCAGTCTTTTTAAAGAAGGACTAGATTCAGTTTGCACTGCTCCCAAGGAACTTTGTGGAAGTCAATTCTGCTTTTGACTGTGGAAGTATTTTCAGAGTAGAAACGTACAACATGGGAGGTGATTACCTGAGCTGCCTCTCGGATAGAGACGCTCCAGCTAAGATGTCAGTCCTGACTGGAGGGCGCTGGATGGGGACGCTAGATGACATCTAAGATTCTCCGAAGCCTGAGAGTTGATAAAGAGACTCTAAATTCATACTTTTTATGAAAGTGTTTTTGCCAAATTTAAGCTCAGTTTTAAGGGGGCAGTACCACACTGTGGAGACGGAACAGACATGCGCAGTGAAGAAAAGTGGTCTTTCCCCTTCATGCTCTCCCCAAATAGTGATGCCTTCGTCTCCTTTCCCCACGTTGTAATATTCAGGCTTAGAAATTACATGGGTAAACCATTCCGAACAAGGATCAGACAATTTTTCTTGCATTATTACCTGATTTGTATTTGAAAATAAGGAGGTATGTTTACAGTTGTTTGTAGTCTAATAGTGTACAATTGATGAATATTGTTTTTTTCCCAGCAAAGATAAGATCTTTTATAATACAGACTTGTTCCTATGCTAACTCCACATCAGAACCTGAACCTGTCTTTGAGAGGTTCACTCTTAATTATGGCACCATCGTGCCTTAGCTACTGTACCAAAGAAGACTCAGACAGAAACGTCCTTTGTTCATGGGGAATCTTTGACAATATATTATCAGGTGGAAATAACTACATGCCTGCACCACATTTGATCCTGTCAGTGACAGGCAGGCGTGGCAGCATTAGGAAGGATATGACTTATTTTACAGCAAAACATCTCTGATGGGACATGTTGACCGAAGGTTGGGGTGAGGACTAGGAGTAGACTTGACTGGAAGTGGAGTTGTTCATATAATTTCTCTCTCTCAGTTCCAGACTTTATTATACTAAATTATAATTTGCATCATTCAAATGCAAATGAATTCTCAAGAGCCCTGTGTGGGTTTCATGTAATTCTTTTTGGGCAAGAGATGCTCAGTGTTTCACTTATTTGAAAGAATTCTGTGATGCAATGGATTCCAAGAAAAAAAAAATGTGAATTTGAAAGTGTTCGTCCCATTGGAAGGGCTCGTATAATCATATCAAATTCACATCTGGTTTTATTTTGCTGACTGTCTCTCCTCTTGGCTTCCCTAAAGTCTATGTGACTTATGGGATATAATGCTCTTTACCTGACTTTCCCTGGTTCTGCTTCCACTATAAAAGTGAGGAACACAGCGGAAAGTTTTGAAAAGCATAACAAGCTAATGATATTATGAAAATGTGGAAATTCATTCAATAGTAACACTTCATTTTTGGCCTTTATGAACCACTCTTGCAGCCGACCAAATGCTCGTGATGCAGGCACTTCATAAGTCACCAAACCTCCCTTGGCAGTTTAACATCTTTTGTTCTAGAAGGTAAGAAAATATTCCCACAGCTTTTAATGCTCTCCAGCTGTTCATTGGTAAAGACCTCAACAGGAGGCTCATAGGGAGAAAACCGTGCTTACTTTAAATTCTAAAGGAGACTCTACAAAAAACCCGACTCTCTTTGGCCTCTGCTTTTGGGAAATGATCATCTCCCATCAGCCCTGTGACACTTGTACTGCTTCACAAAGCTTTTCAGTGGTGGCCCTGTGGTCACTGGCTCAGGTCACTTAGTGAACAACTAACTGGTGCGAGCTTCCCTTCAGATTTTTTTCTGACCAGGCTCTTCTGGGTGGAGCACATGGTGTAGTTCTCAACAGGTTCTGTGGGGAATTGGTGATGCCGGATGCTTTGTGGTGGAAAAGGTGGCATGGAACAAATCAGGCTGGGAAACAAATTTAGAGCTTGTGATTCGAGATGGCATATTACAGGGCCTGCGAAATTCTTCAATAAAGAATTTTTCTTTAAACTCTGTTTAACCCACTAGTAGGATGTAGTAATTAAGAGCGCCGACTTTGGGCGCCTGGGTGGCTCAGTGGGTTAAAGCCGCTGCCTTCGGCTCAGGTCATGATCCCAGGGTCATGGGATCGAGGTCCACATCGGGCTTTCTGCTCAGTGGGGAGCCTGCTTCTTCCTCTCTCCTCTCTCTCTGCCTGCCTCTCTGCCTACTTGTGATCTCTCTGTCTGTGTCAAATGAATAAATAAACTCTTTAAAAAAAAAAAAAGAGCGCCGACTTTGAGTACAGACTTGGACTGAAATCCCAGGCTCACTATTCGCCGTGAAACTTGGGCAAGTTACTTCCTTGTACGATGGGAATCTTCTTCTTCTTTTTTAAGAGTTTATTTATTTATTTTTGAGAGAGAGAGAGAGAGAGAGTGTGTGTGTGTGTGTGTTTGTGTGTGTGTGTGTGTGTGTGTGTGTAAGAGCAGGGGGAGGGGCAGAAGGAGAGAGAGAGAGAGAGAATCTCAAGCAGACTCCCTGCTGGGCACAGAGCCTGATGTGGGGCTCTATCTCATGACCCAGAGATCATGACCTGAGCCGAAATCATGAGTTGGACCCTCAACTGACTGAGCCACCCAGGTTCCCCTGATGGGAATCTTCCAACCCCATTTTAGCAGTGGGAATAATGAGTTTCAGTTCATAGGGCTTATTGTGGACGGCAAATAATATAATGTTACGTGGAACATTTGGCAGAGTGCCAGGATTGGAGCCAGGATTGGAGTCCATACTCATGTTGCTTGTTTCTAGTATAATATCATTATCTTATTTGAATGCATGACTCTGGGGGCAACACATGAGAGACTACTCTTCTAAGGAAATCAGACGGGGAATGCTGATCTGATAGATTGAGGCGTGTATCAATATTTTTAAAGAACTGAGGGAGCCGGCACCCGTGATGTCATGAGAATTCTCGGAGTTGGCTAATATCTCTCTCCCAGTGTTGTTTCCTAGAGAAAATATATAGAATTTTGGATGCTTAATATGAAATTGACTTTGAAATATATTACTCAAAGGTTATTATAAACAAGACCTATTTTCTGTGTGGAATATAAAAAACTGAATGCTAGGATGTAAACATCCAGAAAGAAGCCCCAAGAGAGTGAGGAAGAAGGGAAACTTGTTTCCTCATGTAAAGAAGAAGTTAATGGAGAATTTGAACACTTATGTGAATAGGCTTGAAGCCGAGTTATCTCTTAAAACAGAGATGAGGTACCAAGGCTGATTATAACTAAGGCTCCAGTAGGTAATTAGTTTTGAAGCCCAAGTGAAATGGAGGGAAGTTTTGTGTTCAGTTCAGTCACCGCCCTTTTTAGTTCTCTGCTTGCCCTCTGAGCTACCTCCTGCCCTTTTCTTAATTCCTTCTCACCCTAGGCACTTTGTTCAGATGAGATAAAATCTTACGGAAACCTGCTTTTAGCTTAACTTTTGAAGGGATCTGATGGTTAATTTGTGTGGAAGTGTAAAATGGTGTTTCTCAATCTTTGCACTATTGCCCTTATGGACTGGATAATTCTTGACTATGGGGGACTGTCCTGTGTATTGTAGGATCTTTAACTGAATCTCTGGCCTCTTCCCACTAGATGCCAATGGCGCCCTTCAACCTAGTTGTGGCAACCAACATTGTCTCCGGACATTGTCAAATGATCTCTGGAGGGCAATATCCCTCTCTCCCTTCACAGAAAACCACTGCGTACAAAGGTTTTACAGCAGTTAAATCTATACCACTCTCAGAGTTAGATTCTCTTTTCATCATATGTCATTTCTTAATTACCCAAGGTGGAACTGTGAGTGGAAAATTCACTTATAAGATGCTGGTCAGGGAAGAATGATTTTATGTAATCCAGTCAAGAAGGTAAATATCTCCTTTATTTAAACCACATAGGCTAAACCTGTGAGAGTGAGTCAACTGTCCTCAGCGGATAGCTTGACACAGGCTTGAGGCTCCGTCCTCATCTGTGTTAAAATCTGAAGTCTAGGGCACCTGGGTAGCTCAGTCAGTTAAGTGTCCGAGTCTTGGTCTCAGGGTTGTGATTTCAAGCCCCAGTTGGGCTCCATGCTGGGCTTAGCGCCTACTTAAAAAAAAATTGAAGTCTATTTCCCACCCTTCACTCCAAATATTCTTTTTTTTCTTTTTTTTTTTTTACTCCAAATATTCTTAATGGTTGAACATTAAACAATGAATAGGGCCTCTGATCATCTACCTGACTTATCATTTGCAAAGCAAAATAGAGGGACAACTAGTTTTTTGTCCTCTGGTAATCGAATTAAGCTTATTGTTCAACAAGTCTGTGGCAGAGCAGCATTTCAACAAAGGCAAAAAATACATTCTAAATTGGTGATTTTTCAGGGTGTCTTTAAATACCCATTTGGCATTGAATCCCAAAGAATAAGGGCTGACGTCCAAAGACTGCTGTTTTTTCTCTAATTTGCATTTGGCTTTTCGCGTGTGGGATCTTTTTGCCTGCCTGCCTCCCCTTCCCCGCCTCAGTTGCGGCCTGCGCTGGGAACTTTGGTTTTAACAAAGAGGAACACGTACTGTGCAATGAAAACATTGGCTCTAAATCATTTCAGCTATAAAATGTAGCTGTTTGGAGCCCCGTAATTGGGCCCGTGGTTCTGAAAATAAGAAGGACTGCCAACATCTGAATGTGTTGTTTAATTGGTCCACAGGGAAAGACCCCGGGAGTGTCTAAGAAACTGGTTTTTGACTTTTTTATTCTAGTTTTTCTATGGGACCTGCAGTAGTCCCTTGCTAATCATTTACCACCACGAACTGTTTGTTTTGTGTGGTAGAATACCATCAGTACCACAGAATTCATAATTCTCACGGGGGAAGGCTCGAATGCTTGGCAGGCAAAAATACGTGTGCTTTGTAGATTCAGCGCAAAGTAAGCAGGAACGTTTCTTTATGGTGACAGTGTGGCTTGGGACACCAGCTACAATGTTATCTGTGAAAAGCAGGTTGGTAGCAGGGCAAAATCCTCGTGTTGGTCACAGAGCAAATAATTAACTCATTTATTTTAGATATTTAAAATGTGCTCGGAATTCGCATTGCTTCGCGAAATCCATAGTTTAAGGATGTATATAAATGTGCAGACTCGTAAAAACAGTCAAAGCATTAGTGACCTGATATTTGTTTCAGTGATTTGTTCTCTGAAAGTCAGATATTAAGGAGATAGTCTGTTGTGTGAAGTTTGAGAGTATGAGTTCCTTGCTAGGAGATAAAAAGAGGGTTTAGTCCTCTTACCATTTTGCCAAACCTCAGAGAATGTGTTACAATCTATATAACCTTGCATTTTTCTTTTTTAACTAATAAATATTAATCCTGAGACCAAGAAATGTGGCTCCAGGGATGTTGGGGGTGTCCATTCCAGAAACACAGGGAGATCTGGGGGGAGGTCAGAGTTGAAGTGAGCTTAGCCAATGGTTGAATGCCAACTTCTCCTTGGGAGTATGGAGGGTAGTCTGAGGGCATTCCTGGGGGGTAGGGTCTGATATCTCTAGCACCCAATATCACAGGGCACTCAGTTAATGCTGACTGAACTAGTTAATAGCAGTCGCCTCCTTTATTATAATATTCCTTCTTGGCTAAAAGGCCGAGAGGGCTCAGGAAGGTAGACAGTGGGGGGCAGGTACGATGCGTCAGCCTCATGGAGACTGGATCATAAAGAAGAGTGATTCCTTGGATGAAATTTGTAGAAAGTTTACTTAAAGTAGCTGAACTGAAAGAGGGGGAATTTATTAAATACTGAGGGGGTCTTGCTCTACCAGGGGGCAGGAATTTGGTCAAGACTCTGGAATGAACTTGAAGCAAAGGCTTAACAACCACCGAAACATCCCCTCCAGCCCTTGATTCTGCTTGTTTCTGTTCAGCTGCTCCTTCCTCTATTTGAACATTAGACTTTTCTGCCTCTCTTTTACCCATAGTAAGAAACATGACCGATATTGAGATATCAGCATCCAAACTTTTCTTTTTAAGGCTTCAAATCTCTGGGAACTGGGATCCTTCAGAAGGATCTCATTGGCCTCGTTTGGATTAGAGTCAGTCTTGCTCCATTGAAAAGGGTCAGTGGTGAGATGTCTTGCTACCAACAGGGTGGCTCAGGCATTAGTCTGGGACAAAGTAGGAAGGACAGTGTATAGACAGGAGCATTGGATTGATGGTATCCTAAGTGTCCCCAAGTTTCAGCATAATCCAAATCATAAGTGATGTAGAAGAAAAAGTAACTTTCAGTCCCAGGGAGGTTTCCCATCTGTAAAGAGAGAGATTAGGGAATGCATCAGTCACTTCATAGGACTTCCTTAGGGGCTACCATGCACTGTTGAAGAAGTGAGAAGAAATCAGAAATGGCTTATGTGGAAGGAAAGATTTGAATCTGGCCTGGAAGGATCTGGATGTGGGTATGGATCTGGAGAGGTAGAAGAGAGAGAAGAAGGCTTTCCAGACAAGAACTGCACAGAAAGGCCAGAGGCACCAATGAGCTCCACATTGGTGGCGGGGAGGACTGGCCTGATTGTATTTACATTTGCGTATGGAGAATGTGCAAGATACATTTGGATCGTTAGGGTGGCACCAGACTGTAGAAGGCCTTGAAAGGTGGGCAGGGATTTCGATTTGGCTGGCAAGAATGGAACAGTAAAGATTTTTGAGGAAAGAGTAAAATGATAAAAGACAAGTTTTAGGGGGTGCGGTGATAGTAATGTATTAGGCACCCTTAATGGCCAAGACACTAAAGGCAGTACAGCTTCCCAGGACACAGAGCATATCAGACCTCATTCCGGCTACTGAATCAGAATCTCTGGGGTTAGGGCTGGGAGTTCCTATTTTTGGAAAATTCCTCAGGTAGAAAATGCTGAGGATATACTTTAATGATTACTGATCTGCTATTTTTCAGCTTGGGTGGTGAGAAACTAAACTTTTTTAAGTAGGAAAATGATATCATCCTTTGAGAAGTACAGTTCATTCTTCATTAATTGGAGGAATGGGAAAGGTGAGGAAAGCAATCAATAATCTGGAATCTTAGGTAATTTTGAACTAAGGTCAACTTTTTTTTTTTAAGACTTATTTATTTATTTTAGAGAGAGAAGTGGGAGGGGCAGAGAGAAAAGGAGAGAGACTCTCAAGCTGACCCTGCACTGAATGTAGAGCCCTACAGAGGCTCCATCCCAGGACCCTGACGTTATGACCTGAGCCAAAACCAAGAGTCAGATGCTTAACCAACTGAGTGATGGGTATTAAGAGGGCTCGTGTAGTGATGAGCACTGGGTGTTATATACGCAACTAATGAATCATTGAACACTACATCAAAAACTAATTACTAGGTGGCTAACTTAACATAATAAAAAATAAATATAATATGACATTGCTAAGATTCTTGCATGTTGTTGGGTGTCACTGTAGTTCAGGTGATCAAGTTGTTGGAGTGACTGTGGGAATGGGGCACCAGGGTCTGGGCTGAGCTTGCCAATCAGCCCTACAAGCTGTGAAGCTGCATTGACAGTCCTCCAGGAACCTCCCCTTCCTAGGGCAGGGGGTGAGAAGTCAGGCCCTGGGGTGTCTTTTCAGGAAAAGCGCAGGTTAAGCCAATGGATTTCCTGTTTCTCAACCAGAGTGTCTCAGAGAGGGCAATAGCTTCTTCCTTTGCACACCTTCATCAGCTATAATCTATGCCTGCTGTAATACTAAGGAGAAGGGCCAGACAAGTAGGTATTAATTACAGTTAATGTACAAATTGATGAAGTTACCCCGAGGCCAAGAACCAACTATACGTTTAGGCTACTTTTCTCACATATAATATACATTTATAATATCTTACCTTTGTGTCATATACTGCTTTATACACTATGGCATATTGTTATGGGCTAAATTGAACTGATGTGTTGGAGTCCTAATCCCAATTCATGTGTTGGAGTCCTAATCCTCAGTTCCTCAGCGTGCGACTGTGTTTGGAGATAGGGTCTTAAAGAGGTGATTAAGTTTAAATGAGTTCCTTGTTGTGGGCCTTAATCCAGTATGACTAGTTCTAAGAAAGAGAACATATAGCCACAGACACACACAGAGGGAAGACCATGTGAAGATGCGAGGAGAAGGCAGCCATCTGTCAGGCAAGAAGAGAGGCCTCAGAAGAAACCTCCCTTGCTGACACCGTGACCTCAGACTTCTAGGCTTCACAATTGGGAGCAAATAAATTCCTGTTGTTTAAGCCACCCAGTCTCTGGTATTTTGTTATGCTAGCCCTAGCAAGCTAACACACATAAAATTTCTATTATGACTAGTGTTAGCATGACAACTAAAATAATAATCCCTACAACTAGATTTCATGGTTCAAATTCTGAACTCACCATCTAGAGTTTATAATACCCTGGAACGTTCCAGTTCCACTAAGAGGGGGTAACATCATTTCTATAAGGTTTCTCCCCCTCCCTCTTCCCTTCCTTATAACTAAACATCTCTGCACGTAATACAACGAACAAGCCTAGGAAGTCCCTGGAAGGTAAATGAAGAAGGGCAGTGTGGGACCACAGGACTGGAGGAATGACACATGGTGAGTTGCTGGGATACCAGCCATCTCTATACTTTGTAGATGCCCTTCAGAAGCCTTCAAACCAGAACCATTTAAAGGCACAGGCATGAAAAGCTCCAAGAAGTCTCTGTTCCCCCTAAGCAAAGGACCAGGAAGCATTTTGAAAACACCTACCCTACTTCAGGCAAGTGTCAAACACCAGTGGAAGAATGACCCCTCTATCTTCTACCACCTTCCTGTGTGGAAGCAGGCAGCGTGCTCCCATAACCCCACAGGGAGACATCATCGGGACTGAGCAGGGAGCTAACCTTCTGTCCTGTGCATGGAAGAAGCAGGCTGTGCCTTGATTCTCCTGCTGGCTGGTGCTGGTGGGACCAAGTGGGCCACTGATCTCCCATGCCCTGCCCAGAGGAACCAGGCAGTACAAATCGGTCAGGGGAAGGTCAGTAGGACCCAGTGCTGACCGGAGTCTTCTTCTTCACCAGCAGTGGGAGAGAGGCAGTGCACCCTGGGGCCTATCAGCACTCTCCTTTCCCCAGTGGGGAGCTGAGGCTCCACTCCTTCCAGGGGCTACAAGACAGGATTAGATGTTGGGAGGCAGGGCTTGCTGGCACTCCCACTTCCATCCCGCCCCTCCCCTGGTGGCGGCTGAACTCACGGAGCGAGTGCTCTACTTTCACCAAGAAGATGTCAATCAGGCAGAAGGAGAGCTGAATAGGAATGCCTCGTCTGCAAGGAGGCAGTGTGAGTTGGTGATTTTCTCTTGCTCTGATGGCGTTGGCTGGGCCCACAGGGCATTTGAACATACACACCCATCCCATCTTGTACTACATGTTACCGGGGGGCCTGCCTGCTGGAAACAAAAGGTAATCTAGGATACAGAGTCTCATCATAAACTATCCAAAATGTCCAGCATACAATAGAAAATAACGTGTCATACCAAGAACTGGAGAGATCAAAACATGAATGAGAAAAGACAGTCAACAGATGCCAAGGCCGAGATGAATCACATTTTAAAATGATCTCACAACTTACAGCAGCCCTGTAAAAATGCTTCACAAGGAATGAATTTCCTTGAAACAAATGAAAAGTTAGTAAATCTGGGCAAAAAAACAAGTTATAAAAAAGGAACCAAATGGAAATTATAGAACTGAAAAATATAATAACCAAGGTAAAAACTCATTGGATAGGCTCAGTAGTAGACTAGAGAATACAGGCTAAAATCAGTGAATTTGAGGACACATCAGGAGAATTTACAGAATATGAGTAACAGAGAACAAAGAGAGAGTAGATGTCGGAGGACAAGATACTTAAACTGTCTGGATTTCACTCTCATCTTTAAAATGAAAGTCGTGACTGTAGCCATGTCAAAAGAATGTGGTGACAATTAATTGAGATGTAGAAAGATAAAAGGCTTAGTAGAGTGGCTGGGACATACATAGTAGGTACTCAATAAAAGTTAACTATTATAGTTATTAAAGTCACCCGGTATAGATAGCTATGTGATTTCATCTCTCTGTATAATTTATTCCGCTCCACATGTCATTCAAAATGTAAATGTTATTCTTAAATGCTGAGGGAGAGGTCGGAGTCAGGGGAGGCTGGGTAGGGAAGGTCTCTTGAATGAACGTGTCAGGGCTTGGAAGACGTCATGGGCCTGGACGAACAGGTGGAGGGCAGCACCTTCCTCACAGCGGTAGCAGGGTGCCTGGAAAAGAAACAGACCTGGTTGGAAGCTCATGAGGGATACTTCTGGAGTTCTTTTGGCCTTCTTGGGCTAATAAGGATAAAAAGAGCAGTGAGTGGGCAGACTGGAAGGCAGGCTGAAGCCTCTAGGGGACTACTCAGGAAATGACTTCTGTGGTGAATGTGGTTCCGGTCTGAGGCATCTCAGAAGAAGCACGTTGCTATGCTAATTACCCCTTAGCTACCTGTAGTCTCCTTCCAGGCCATGGAAATGCCTCACTCCTTGGGTTGATTAGAAGTGTTCTGCTGTGAGCCTCCTTCATACGTTCACGTGTGCCCGGGTGCACGCATACGTACACACCGACGCTCACATATCCACTCATACACACTTCCACACGTCACCGCATCCCCGCTTACAGACACACTCACACATACACTCACACAGACTTGCATAGACTTACACACATATCCGCAATCACACCCCCACTCTCAACCCGCGCAGTCCCATAGCCTCACATATTCACACTCACACACATGCCACACCATACACGTACACTCAGGCACGACCACAGACCTGCACGTGCTCGAGTTACACAGCTGTGCATAAACACACCGTGTACACACACTACTCACGCCTCCCATCCCACACACCTACAGAAGCACACATGCACAAGCACATTTGGAAATGTCTCAACATATTTATTTTCATAATATGACATAATACTAATAGACAGTTGTCATAAAATAAGCTAAAAGTGGACAGTCTACTATTAGTTCAGAATGAGTCTCTACCAATAATAATGAAAAGCTCATGTAGCGAATCTCTTTTCTTTGGGTAATTTCTCAAGCTTTATTTTATAGGAAAGCCTCAAAAATTCGTTAACTTCTCTTCACAGACAACAGGAATGTCGTGTTTCTGTTTTTCGTTTTCTTCATGTTCTAATTTGTTTTGGGTCACTGTAGTACCTTTTAACTTTCAATAATGATATATATTGTGGCTATAAATCTTTTTAAAAGTAAATAAAAAGTTTTGTTTACCATATTGTTTCTATCTTCTCAGCATTCTTGATTTTATTCTATTTGCTGGGACAGTCATTTTTCAGTTGGTCTCGTAGGTTGTTTTTCCTCAGAATCATCTTTTTGTAGTGGTTAAATTAATCTCCCAAGCCTTTGGATTTTTTTTAAATCTTTGATCTTTGGGATCTCTGAGATTTTTTCTTGCAGTCAATTACTTTCATTTCATTCTCTTTCACCTCTACTTGTTTTTATAGAAACTTTTTTTTTTAATTTTGGTTTTGCCTTTAATATTATTGCACATTGCTTCTTTGCTCTGCCTGTGAATAGCTGCATGGGCAGACAGACAACTAAAACTCTTGATTAAAAAGCCTGACATGATTTTCACAAGGTCCAAATATACATTTGTCATGCTGTGCTCCTAATGGTTGTATCCATCACCAAAGCAGTAAACGGAGCATATTAAGCAGATATATTGGTGCTGAGGACAGACGCTTCTCGGAGTCTAAGTAAATACAATATTTCTCAAACAGATAAGCACCACTTGAGTTTCCGTCTTACCAAAGACAATTGGGAGCCCTAATGAGAACCAGGAATTGCTTCTTTACGGGTTTCTTGGTTTTTAGCTAGGTAAAGAAGGGTCTGTAATTTAGATCAGGGCCGTTGGCTCCATAATGGTCAGACAGGGACCAATAATGGCAGTTAAACAAGTAATATATCTCATCTCTGACCTAGGATAATGTTATTCAGAATAAGAAAGTACTAGGTGTATTTAGCTTTTTTGGTAACTGGGTCTGTTAGCCCAATTCGGCAGTTTTAGACTAGCTCACTAGGTAGGTAAACGTGCAGGGACCCGGAAGTCAAATAGTGCTTTCCGAGAGGTCGGGGAAGGGCCAGGGTCTGTACCGGTTTGCTCCAGCGCTATTTCCAGCCCCCCTCATCTGTCCCCCCAGTGACATGGTTGCAGGGCGCTGCCAATCCCTCGGTGCCCAGGCAGGCAGGCTGGCCTGTTCCATAGGCAGAAACTAGTGCAGGCCCATCATGCTTCCATTCAGTTTGTATGCTTTCCTTCGGTGTTGCTGTCATTGGTGGTTGTGGTAGAAATAGCAGCAAGTCTTTTCTTTGGCTCTTTGCAGAGAATAAGGTCTTCTTTGCAGGTCCTCTTAACTTTGTGAGATAGCTTGAAGGACCCCTTCCGTTTGATCCATGAGAAAATGGTCTCAAAAAAGTCAGATCACTCCTTCAAGAACCATGTTCTTCCTGCTCATGGCAGAAATATTTACTGGACATCCATGTTCCCCTACATTTACTAGCACCCTGGTGGTAACATGGAACATGCAAGGAAGGGCCAGTGCGTGACCCTGTAGTCCCTCACCCTACGGGCCTTTGTTGCCGTGTGATCTAGAAGCCACACCTTGAGATGCTCTGGAATTCTAAGATGATTCCCTGCTTGAAGGGAACTCACTAAAGTAAACTGACCCTTATTTTTTATCTAAGTATGCACAGTTTTTTAAATTAAAAAATTGTTTTATTTAAATTCAATTAACTAACATATAGTGTATTGTTAGTTTCAGAGGTAGAGTTCAGCAAGTACATAGAGTTTAAAAACATGCTTTTATGCATATCAAATTTAATCTCCATAAGAATTCTGAAAGTTAAATAGTACATTGATTTCTACCTGCTCACCATAATAACACTGCGGCTGTGTTCAGATTATTTTCTGCTCTTTTAGGACTCTATACCATTCATTCATAGCATTTGTCCCAAGCGGGATTTCCTATGTATTTATATAATTCTTTGATCAATGTCTGTCTAAAATTCAAGCTCCAGGAGGATATTGTATTCCTAAGCCTGAATTAGACAGTTAATGCCTGTTTGCGCCGTTCAGTAAATAGAGGAGTGCTGGTGTCAGCAGCAAGTACATCTTACCCCTACAGACAAGCTAGAGATTCTTAGAACCAGGGAATTTAGTTGCATGATTTGAGTAATCCATGGCCTTTGGCAAAGAGAGCTTGACTAATTCATCTTTTTTTTTTTTAAAGATTTTATTTATTTATTTGACAGAGGAGAGAGAGAGAGACTGGGAGAGAGGGAACACGAGCAGGGGGAACAAGAGAGAGAAGCAGGCTCCCTGCTGAGCAGGCAGACACTTAACAACTGAGCCACCCAGGTGCCCTCATTCTTCTTCCTGATATGGATATATCCACCTCTGGGACAGGGTGGGCCAGGCACTCGCACTAGGGCTGGGACATCTGCCCTTCTGGCTGTTTCGATAGGAGGAATAATGATCTATATTGGCGAATAGCTTTCATCCCTAGTTTATTAATAGAATAAATTCTGATGGAATGCTGAACGTTGTCACAGTGACTCTGGGGGCAGGGCCAGTGTGATCGCTTTGTATGCTTCAAGACCATAGAGAAAATCCACAAAAGCTTTGGTTATGGTGATGTTGTTACTTGTGTGTGAACATAAGACTTTGAACTTTTGACACTGTAGATATTAATTACACATATTAGGTTTAGTACAGGTGTTGGTTTATGGTTTCACATAAATACTGGTTTTACATAAATAGGCACTCTTTTTTTTTTTTTTTAAAGATTTTATTTATTTATTTCACAGAGGGAGAGAGATCACAAGGAGGCAGAGAGGCAGGCAGAGAGAGAGAGGGGGAAGCAGGCTCCCCGCTGAGCAGGGAGCCCGATGCGGGCCTCGATCCCAGGACCCTGAGATCATGACCTGAGCCGAAAGCAGAGGCATTAACCCACTGAGCCACCCAGGCGCCCATAAATAGGCACTCTTAAGGAGCAATTCTGTATGCAGTGCAGCTGCTTACATAAGAAAAATGACCCCCCCCCCATGGTGCCTTTGAATTGCTTTATCTCTTGGGATGGTGGATTTATGCTGATCTAGTCACTTTTTCTTAAGTTGGTCTTTCTGGTAACCTATAGTTATTTCTGGGAAAATTGACTAGAATGAGTACAGTCTGTGCCACGGACCTGAGTGACATTAATTGACAAATGAACCGGTTAATGGCTCTGGCGTTTTTATGATAGCATGCTAATGACCTAAACCAAAAAGCACTGACTTCAAAGAGAGCTTGTGGAACCAAGGAGAGCTCTGAGGATAAAATGCAAAACTCAACATCAGCGGATGTGTTCTCTGGATTCAACCAGCAACACAAATCCTGCCCAACTGTGTAGCTCTGGCCACCACGGGCTTACAGACAGGCCTATAATTAGGCAACTTAATCAGTCAGTCTAATGAAGAAAATGCGACAGCACTCTGCTTACTTACACACAGTTCTTCTTATCTGTGCCTGTGAACAGGATGTGTGATAACAGGACGTCAAAGCAATTGCTGCCCTGTTTGCTGAAGGAGGGCAGTCTCCTCAGAGCAGACAGAAGGAACAATCAAGGGCATGTGTGAGAGCCATTGCCAGCGAAGAGGCGGTGGCTCCCCTCAGACCCCGCTGACTTGTCACCTGAGGAGACATCTGCTGAGCATGTCTTACTTGTAGGGCAGAAGCACAGGGCCCCAACAGTCAGTAGCTCAGTGTCTTTTATGTCAAATACAGTCCAGACATTTGGAACGGAAAGGTGTGTTGGTCCAAAAGCCAATCTTATTTTTTTTTAATTTTTTAAAAGAGTTTATGTATTTATTTGACTGAGAGAGATCACAAGTAGGCAGAGAGGCAGGCAGAGAGAGAGGGGGGAAGCAGGCTTCCTGCTGAGCAGGGAACCCAATGGATGGCTCGATCCCAGGACCCTGAGATCATGACCTGAGCTGAAGGCAGAGGCTTTAACCCATTGAGCCACCCAGGTGCCCCCGAAAGCCAATCTCTTAATCAAACTGGTAAGCTGAGGGGAGTTCCTGTTGGCCAGGTAAGGATCCCTCAGCTCAGGGAGCAGGAGCTCTTGTCCTCAAGCTCACTGGAAGCAGAGTGTCTTAGGATGTCTTGTTTAGGAAAATCTCTTCATCTCCGACCATGCAGATATTTAACGTTTATCTGGCTTCTTTGGTAATTTCCTGAGCAAATCCTTTCATTGGATTAAAAGTTGCACTGTGTATTGCAGTGTTGGAGTTAACTGCAATAGATAATTACAGAAGCATATATTCAGGTAGGGAATAGGGAACAGGACATGTTTCCTGTCTATAAATTTCAGAGCTTCTCAGAGCACAGTGAGGCAAGAGTTAAATGAGGATAATTTAAAATTCATGCTGTGGGAAATAGCTTCTGAATGAGGAAGATGAACAATCCCATGCAAAAGTAGGAGGAAGCATAGAAGTTTCCATCAGGTGAGGTGAAGATGATCAGTGGATTGTGCAATGAGAAGGGATAACACTGCTTAGTGGTCCGTTTTTGCTAAATCTCCTTGGCAGGAGTTGCAGAAACAAAGGAGGCCTTCCTTTTATTGTACTGTTCTCTTTTTTTTTCCTTCTCTTAAATTTCTTTTAAAAGAAGCTGAAGGAGCAGCATGCAAAGCATTCAGGATAATGCAAATTTACTCTCAAATGCTGATAAATGAAAAATAGCTTTTTTTTTTTTTTTTTTTTTTGCATTTGAACAAAGTCCATTTCCTTGTCCTGTGGAAATTCTTTTTTGGGGTAGTTTGTGTTCCATTTCTCACAGTAAGCAGACTTTCAGCAGCTTGGCCACTCCTGAAAACGAGGCCCAAAACATTTCTTTCAAAAACTTCCTTTTAAAGAATCTTTCTTTGTTTGGTCTCAGGCAAAGTGATGTTGGTTGCACAGAGGTCTTTTAAGGAAGAAAAACACTATATGAATAGCAAGCAATATTAAGTCAACCCAATTCTCCACTCCACAAGGCGGAAAACAACTTTCTTGAAAACCAGTGGCAGGAAGGGTTTCTAGATGAGAGGAGTTTGGGAATGGAGGAGGGAAGAAAGCCTTCCTCCTCCTTCCTCCTTCCTCGGGGCCGCCATGCGGGGACAGTGCGCAGGGCATTTAATAAGAGTGGTAATAATAGCAAATATTTACATAGCACTTACTTTGTGGCAAGAACTTTTCTATGCACTGCTTTCTGTATGTGGCTCAAAGAAGCCTCTCGCACCCCCCATGGAGTAGCTATGCATTTAATCTCCTTTCATACATGGGAAACAGAGGTACAGAGAGATGATGTGACTTGTCAGAAGTCACACAGGTGGTGTGGCCTACTGAAGTTTTGCCAGTTTTGCTTGTAGATAAAGACAAGCGCTCAGAGGATGTGATTTGTGGTCTACCAGAAAGAGACCCCGGCCCCCACCCCAGTCAAAAGTATTTCCATAATGTTCTCTGAGATTCTTATCTTGACATCTGAAGCCTGACAGATGAAAACTTCTTTTGAGGTAAGTAGTAGACTCTATTAAAGGGAGTCTCAGTAATAGACGAATGCATTTCCTTTCCAACATGGCTGAGGGAAAGGTGATTTGAAGGAAGAGGCTAGTTGGTGTGTGTGTAGCATTATAGGCAGGGAAGAAGTCCATGAAGGTGGACAGCCCATGGACAGCCCCCGCCCCCCACCAAGTGGTATGGTGTAGAAAATGTAGGAGAGGCCAGAAGAGGCCACTTGGATGGGCTTTAGGCTTTGGGCCCCCTAAATTGGAAACCCTCCCTACCACTTAGCAGACTACTAACTTCAGCTCTTCAGTCCCTCTTGGGTGGTCTTAAACATTTAACAAGATAATGAGGGGAATATATTTTAGCTCAGATGTTAATACAAAGTGAAGAGGCAAAGTGCAGAACACAACTTCGGAGCCAGACTGCTTGGGTTCGGGAGGCCTGGGGCCTTACTCATTGGCTGTGTGTCTTTGGACATGTGGCTAAAGCTGTCTGTAATCTGGGGCCCATTGCAGTGTCTACCTCTTCATGGTATTGAGGGGGATTGGTTGAGTTAATACGTGTAAGATGTTTAGAATAGTCCTTGGTACATAATATGTACTATATAATTACTGGCTATTTCCATAGCAAGCACTCAAAAAAAAAAAAAAGAAAGAAAGAAAAGAAAAAGAAAAAGCAATTGACATCAGTAAGCAAAGTATAAATTGGCTTACTTAAAATTTTTTTCTAGCAAGTCCATGCCATACAATGGTACCTGTTAGCCTATTAGCAAGCTCTCCTTATTGGCTTTGAACCTTCTCACACCTGCTGTGAACTATTTGCCTGTTGTTTTTGGTTAAATTCTCTCTCTTACCATGCATAAGTTTGGCTCAAAGTGGAATGCAGTGGATAATGAGGTGAGATTTTGTTCTTTTAGGCTTTGAGAATCAGTCATTCCAGGAGCAAAGGAGTCTGTCTTTGTGTTTGGATTGACAACCAAAGGGTGGCTGTAAATGCTGTGTGGCCTTCTTCTCTAGGTTTTCAGGGAGCGGGCTTGTGGCCTCCTGAGCTGTGTGTTCTGATATGTCATTTCAGAATGGGGGCAGCTCCAGAGTTTTGTTCTAGAGATGCAAACATGCAAGGAGGCAAGCCCAGGGGCCCACTGTGTTATTGATGTGGCCATTTACAAATATGCATTTGTTGTTATTTTCTGGGAACATTTGTAAATGCTTTCAGTGTTTTGCTTTGACCTCCATTTCAATGTGCTTAGAATGGCATTCTGCACAAGAACATTGTGAACAAATGTGGAATGCTGGCAATCATCTTTTTCTAGTTAGTGATTGTTCACTCACCTTCGCATCCACTCCCTTAAAACATATTTATTGAGCATCTATTATGTGCCAGGAATTATTTCAGACACTGCGAATTCAGTGGGGGAACAAAACCAACCAAATCAGTGCCTTCCAAGTGCTTGCATTCTAGTGAAAGGTGAGAGATGGTCACCAAGGCAAGTCACCTGTGTGGTGGTGATAATGCACCTAGGAGAAAAACAAAGCAGGGTGGGTTGTTGGGGAGGTAGGATGGCTAGAAAAGCTTAACTGGGAGGGGTGTTTGAATAAAGACATGAAGGAGTTTGGGAATGAGCTGTGTGGAAGAGCTTTTTAGGAAAAGGGAACAGCAAATGTGAAGCTGACAAGAGAGTGCCTGCCATGTGTCCGCAGAGCGAGGAGGCCATTGTCATAGCCTCAGAAGACTGAGTGATGGGGAGAATAACTGGGAATAGAGTCAGAGAAGAGGGAAAATGAAACTCTATCATGTTAAGGAATTTGGCTTTACTCAGGGTGCCGTGGGAAGCTAGTGCAGGGTCTCAGACAGGGGAGTAATAGAACCTGATTTTCATTCTACCAGGCTCACCCTGGCTGCTGACTAAAAGTAGACTGAAGGGGTAGAAGAAACCCTGGGCCAAGGAGAAGACGACCATTAAGGCGCTATTAAAATGATCCAGGGGAGGGAGGACTGTGACTTGGATCAGGGTGCTGTCCTGGTGGTGAGAAGTGGTTGGATTCTGGAAATATCTCAGAATGTAAAATGGTACCAGTTACTCTGGAAAGTAGTTTGACAGTTTCTAAAACGAAACAAAAACAACAAACATGAAATCCTAAACATATACTTACCACGAAGCCTAGCAATTGCATTCCTGGGCAGTTATCTCGGAGAAATGAATGCTTATGTGTTTTGTTTTGTTTTGTTTGTTTTGTTTTTAGAAGGGAGAGAAGCGAGTGAGAAAGAAGGGAGGGCAGAGGGAGAGTGAGAGAGAATCTCAAGCAGGCTCCATGCTCAGTGCAGAGCCCAACGTGGGGCTCCATCTCACAACCCTGAGATCTTGACCTGAGCCGAAATCAAAATTTGGATGCTTAACTGACTGAGCCACCCAGGCGCATCTACACAAAAACCCGTACAGGATTATTCATAGCACTGTTATACATAATAGTGAAAAACTGGAAACAACCCAAATGTCCTTTGATAAGTAAATGGTTAAACAACCATGGAAGAGCCATAGCATGCTGAGATAGCATGTGCTAGGATACTACTTAGCATATATGATAAAGGAACAAATTATCAATACACATAATAACTTCTAAGGACTTCATGGGTATTATGCTGAGTGAAAAACAGCCAATCTCAAAGGATCACATGTTATATGGCTCCATTTATATGACTTTATCAAAATGACAAAATGAAAGAGATGGATAACAGATTAGTGATTTGCAGGGGTTAGGGATGGGGGGGTAGGTGTGATTATAAAGGGGTGGCACGAGGAAGATCTTCGTGGTGATGGAATAGCTCTGTATCTTGCTTGCAGTGGTGCTTATGGGAATCTCCATACGTGGTTAAATGACATGGTACTATACCTGCACACCAGTGTTGAATTCCTGGTTTTGACATTGTGCTACAGTTATATGTAAGATGCAACATTGGTGAAACTGGGTGAAAGGTACGGAAATGAAATAATATTAGCAGATGTGGGGGGACACATCAGGGGGAGCGGGGAATGAAGAGGGTTCTGAGGGTTAATCAGATCTGCGGCTTTTTCTTGGGGTCTTCTGCCTTCTTTGTCATTCCTGATAGCGTTTGTGGTTCCTTTTCAATTTCTGTAGCTGTGTGAGGCTTAGAGCCCTTTAATAATAATAGAAGATGCTGATGAAGGCAAAAAGTAAGCAGAGTCAACAGAATTGGCTGACAGAGCTGATGTAGGGTAGATGGAAAAAGGATCTAAGGATGACTCTAAGAGTTTTGGCCTG
The DNA here is from genome assembly GCA_002007465.1 of Ailurus styani. Taxonomy (NCBI): domain Eukaryota; kingdom Metazoa; phylum Chordata; class Mammalia; order Carnivora; family Ailuridae; genus Ailurus; species Ailurus styani. Next base: position 2,717,175 of record LNAC01000040.1, read on the forward strand.
AGCAACTGGAAGAATTCAGTTGCAATTAACCAGAAAGGAGCTAATTTGGATATATGTATCGAGAGTTTAGTTCCAGATATGATACATTTAAGATGCTATTGAGTATCTTTGGAAATCATTAGCATAAAATGGTATTTTGAATGATAAATCTAGAAGAGATTACCAAGGGAATGAGTATAGAGAATTCAGGGCTGAGTTTGGGCTACTCTTAACATTTAGAGATTTGGGAGATGAAGGGGAGCCAGGAAGGGAGATCAGGATGGAGTGTCCAGGCAAGTAGGAGACAAACCAGGAGTGTGAGGTGTCCTCCAAGCCAGTGAGGAGGAATCAGAAAAGGATAGTTACTGCCTTCACAAAATCTGCTGAAATGTCAATGAGATGAAGCCAGACACCTGGCCATCGCTATAGCATTGTGGAGGGTGTTGGGGACCTTGATGGACTTCTGAGGGTAAAAGTGTGACTGGCGTAGATTTGAGTCACAGCACAAAGGGCTGAGTTGAAAACACTGCTCCTGATGGCTCCTGGGGAAAAGTGCAGGAAGGGGAAGGAGAAAATGTGGAAGGAACTGGGTAGAGGGTTTCTTCCTTCCTTCCTCCCTCCCTCCCTCCCTCCCTCCCTCCCTTCCTTCCTTCCTTCCTTCCTTCCTTCGTTCCTTCCTTCCTTCCTTCCTTCCTCCTTTTTTTAAGATGGGAGGAGAAGAGTATGTTGTATCTGAAGGAAGTATCCAGTATAAGAAGGAAAAATGGATACTGCACGAGAGAGGAAGAGCCGAAGAAATGTCGGAGAAGAGGCAGGAAGGCTTGGGATCTGGTGCACAGGGGGCAGCCTTAGCCTTTCTCAGGAGAGGAGGAGAGTCCGAGGGTGCAGATGAGATGGGCGGGGCAGCGCATGGAGGACTCCTGGGCTGGACTCTGTCTTTTCAGTGGAAGGTCACGGTCTCTGAGGGTGGGAATGAGTGGGTGGAGATGGAGATTTGGGGAAAAAGAGAAAGTGGGAAGGAAATCTGGAAGAAGGGAGCACCAGGGGAACGTTGCGTGTTCCTTGGGCAGCACAAATTGCCTGTTGGGGCGAGAGGCGTGGAGTGTGGCAGTGGCGTTTTCAAGGGCACCTTGGCTCAGCGGCAGCACATGTGCTGTACCCGGTGAGATCCTTCTCCCCGTACCCGTGTATCTGTCACTGCAAGGACTGTACTTCCCGTGCGGTCAGTGATTCCGTGCTGTGCAACCCTTGTAACCTCAAATTTCTCTTAACCCTTTGAGTGGAGAAGTTGGCTTTGAAATTGTAGATTTTGGCAGAAAGAACAAAGTAGAAGAGGCAGTGCCTCATGAGGGGAGGTATGGAAATCAGAGTCAGGAGAAAAGAAAATAGAACAGTTGCTTCTTTCATCAGTTAGGAAACCCATGAAAGGGTTTTAAGTCACTAACATGCAAACAACGGCAGTTTTAGCTAAATGAAAGAGTTGGGATATTTTTACTTGTGTTACATTCATTCAAACAAATATTTATTGAGAATCCAGGCACTGTGCTATGTCCCAGGGATGTGAAAGCAGATGGTCACTGCCCTCGAAGAGCGCGCAAGCAGAAATGTAAAAAGTGTGGTGAGTGCAAGGAAGCAAGGATAGAAATACACATTTGGGAACCAGCAAGGGAGGCACTTGAATCCCATCTGGGCAGTGGGTGGGAGTGATTCAGAAGGATGCTGCGCTCCGGATGCTGGAGTTGAGGTTTACAGAAGGAGGGAGGGATAGTCAGGTGACCAGGATGGGGTGGGAGGGAGGGAGGGAGGGAAGAAAGACAGTCTTGCAGAGGGTGAGAGCAAAGATGACAGGGTGGAAGGGGAGAAAAGCAGGGAAATAAAGGCTCCCTGGGAGTCTGTCTGTAGGGCTTGTGGTCAGAAAGCCCCGGACGTAAGGGCCAGAACAGAGAGGAACCGAGGGTGAGTAAGGAAAAGAGGAGGTGGGTGGGAGTAGGTTTTGACCTTGGGCCCTGTGTTTTATTGCAAAAGCCCTGTCTGAGCTGCATTTTCTTGCAAGGCTGGCTGGGACCTTGGAGGGGGTGGTGGGGGAAAGAGGAACTGACCTAGAAGGAAACAGGAGAGAAGGGAAGCACATCAGCTTACTGGTAGATCCAAGTGTGACAGCCCCCGGGGAGTGAGTGAGGCTCAGCGCGGAGCCTGCCTGTCCCTGCTCCCCAAACCTGGATCAGAGTCTGTACAACTTGTCAGTGCACCGGGGAGTCGCAGAACAGCCCAGGGTCAGAAAGACACCAGGAGGCTTGGCTTTCTGTCTCTGCTAGGAACCCTGGTCAGGCAGACCCTTCAACTCTGTGCCCTCGTTCATTCCCCCAGGGGTTTGAACCAGGCCAGAAATGATCTCGTGTAAAACAGGACTGCAGATTTCCTATTTGTTGTAAGGACATTTCCTTTGTACGTCCAACTCAAGGTGTGGCAACAGGGCTGCTTTAAGTTTTCGATTTTACCGGGGACTCTAACTACAACTTGAATGATGAAGAACTTGTTCCTTCTTCTGAAATCAAAACCTCCTCTATTCCACAAGAAATCTTTGATAATCCTCAGGTCTCTTCTCTGGCATGCCTTGAGCCATTTTTGTAAATAATTTTCCCTTTGTTACAAAAGTCCTACCGAAGAGGTCAATGGGTAAAGGAAAGAAATGACACATTTCTAAAAATCAGCTTTCCTCTTTCAAGTTCTTTTCTGGCCACTTCTTTTTCCTGTTGTGTAATCAGGCAATTCTCGGTCTGATGAGGCAAGTCAGCTCCTCTTGCTATTGGTTTTGGTGGTTGGTCTTTGTTGATGTTTGGGGGCCGAAATAGGCCAAGGGCCCACTTGGCAGCCTTCCTGTCTGCTAGGCACTGAGTGTCCCCTTAATGCCTGGTAAATGTTAATTACCAATGATGATAGCAAGTCCACAAAATCAGCTGTCCCTGCTGTTCAGCTTCCCTCTTGGGGGACAGCCCCTCGAGAAGCAGAAATGGAGGCCACTTCCCTGTTTAAAACAAGGCTCCCTGAGCCATGCAGCCGCCCATTACCATGTGAATAATCTATTGTACTAAGGATGAAAGAACTAATTTAACTCCTAGAGTGCTACCCGGATCTGCAGTAACTCATTTTACGATGTTACAGTTGCTTGCAATTGTCTTGCTAGAGAATGAATAAGAATTTGGAAAATTTCGTCCCTTGTGGTGATGCTGTTGTTCATAGTTTGGTTTTTACTCTGCCGTTTGACATTCCTCTCCCTTAGCCTCCAGAACGCTCCAGGAAGCCTCTGTGTGTGTGTAAAAGTGATTCCGACTGTAAGGAAATGAGTGCTCCATGCCTTTCCCCTTGTTTTGTTTTCTTTTTTGTTCTCTGCCTCCTGACGAGCCCTGGGCTTCAGGGTCCCATTTCATGTGGTGGTTCCTGAGCCTGAGATGGGTCTTACCTCAGCTTTTTCTCTCTGCTGTAATTTCTGTTATCAGAAACAGCAGGGAAAGGCTTTTCTTCTAAACCTCAGAGTAAGCTTAGAGATTAAAGGAACCTATTTCCTAGTATGTGTAAGTTTTGAGCTGCTCAAAGTGCCCAGTTTTTACACAAAGTGATACCAATCTGGGGATCTCTGCATGATTCATAAATACCTCAGACTGTCTTGTTGGGCTGTCTGAGAGACACAGCCTAAAAGTACGGGGCAGGTGGATTTTTTGACCACACTAATGGCTCAGGTCAACGCTTGTGTTTGGGGCAGTCATGAAACGCTGGTGTTCGGGGCTTCTGTTATGATCCATGCACAGGTACAGGGAATAAAAGCCCATCTGGCCCACTTTCCATGTTTGGACAGGGTGTGGTGCTCTGGAGGGGAGAGATCTGCCCTTGGGTTTTGAGGTGGCTAAGAAGTATCTGGGGCTGTGGGATCCTTACCTATGTTTGGGATGGGGCCATGGGGGGTGACTTTGTACTTGTTCAGGATGCATTAACTCCCATGCTAAGTGACCTGATTCTAGAGCTTGGAGCATCCTGGTGGGGAGTCCAGACTTTCTGGAACCTGCAGTGCTTAATTTTATGTGTCAACCTGGCTACATGGTGCCCAGTTGTTTGGCCAAACACAAGTCTAAATACTGGTTGTGAAGGTATTTTTTAGATGCAATTAACACTGAAATCAGTAGACTTTGAGTCGAGTAGGTTAACCTCCATGATATGGGTGGGTCTCCTTCAATTAATTGAGGGGCTTTTGAGAAAAGACCAAGGTCCTGGAAGAGGAAGGAATTCTGCTCCCAATTTGCCTGCAATAGCAACTCCTGCTGGAATTTCCAGCCTGCCAGTCTGTCCTGGACCTGCCCAGTTAATACAGTCACTTGAGCCAATTAATTAAAAGAAATTGCTCTCTCTTTCTCTGTTGTCTATGCCCCACTGGTTCTGTTTCTCTGGAGAGCCCTGACTCATACAGAAGCCTACTGGATCCTCAGTGGAGACTTCAGCATGTGTTCTCCAGACTGCTGGACCTGGGGGCAGCCACAGGGATTTCAAGCGTGGCTGCCCTTTCAGGGTGGCCTCAAGTCCACAATTTACCTAGGCTGCCTTGTGGTTTGGACTTCAGTGGATTGTGGTAGCTTGTGCTCCTTTGGCTTCCAAGTCTCATGGGTGACAGATGGCTTGTTTATATTTGCAGACCAGGATTTATTAGCCTACTCTGAGTATATGGCAGTGTCTCTGCATCTCTGCTTCCTGTCTCTTAAGGATTACACAGAGAGGCATCATTTGTTTAAAGGAGGTTAGTTAGAAGAGTCCTTTTAAAATGTTCCAGGAGAGCTAACATGGGTGATAAATATTATGCCTATTTAAATGGCCTGAAGAAAATATTCCTTTGTAACAGGTGGAGAAATAGTAACTATTCAGTTGTCAATTCTACTGACGATGTCTACCTCAGTTCCCCTCATCTGCCTGAGGGGGACCCATCTGGGAAAGGCCGCCTCCTGCGTGAACCTTTGGAGCCATTGGAAAACCATGAATGTGGCTGCGGGAGTTGCAGTTTCCTTGTGATGGGAAAAGTAAAGAACATATTCTTCTGGAAAGTTCTTACACTTTCACCCATGACTGGATATATAAGTACTCACCTAGAATTGTCTTTCAGAGGCAAAAATCCCGGGCCGAGAGGGACGCTCCTATTTGTTTTTAAGTGAATGTCGACTGTTGCAAAAGAATGGACTCATTCCCCCCGAAAAGCATAATATGTTTTATGGTTCTCTGGGGAAGGATTCCTTCCCAATGCATTTTCTTTGCTATGTTTGATTTAGAACAGGCGGCATCTATCTCGAGTGTGTTTATTCCTTTTGGTTAAGTGGCGCCTGTGACATTTACAGCCTGAAAGAGTAAAACATATCTGTTATGTCTTAAAAAAACTAACCAACCAAATTGTCTTTTGAGGTGTCTTGATCCTTAAAGTGCTTCATATATTATATTACATACTTCAAGTTTGAGACAAAAAAGTTGAAAATCCCATATCTTTAGCTATATATCTCAAAATAGTATTTTATGTTATTCAGGAAAAATGTTTTAATGGATTAATCTTGCTTAATAATGTCTTTATTTTTAAGTTTTACATTCCTCGAGGACCAGCCTTGGGATATTATTACTTATTAATAATATTCATGCTAAATATTTTCATCTGTATCTCTAGGACCTGAATATCTCCCAGATTTCACTAGTTCGTAGGAGTTGCCTGGGTCCAGTGACTTTTCTGGTAACAATCCTCTGGTCCTATGGATCAACAGCCACTTCTTTCAAGAGGCAGTCCTTGGTGTGTCATGATTACTGTGTCACTCAGGGAATCCTCCAGAAGAGAGAGGAGGAGAGGGGCCCTTGTAATATAGTCACTGCCTGGGGGGCCGCTGTCCTTGTGCTCAGGCTGCTGCTGGTCTCCCTAGGGAATCCATCTGTCTTGGCCTCTTTGGGCCAGTAAAGTGGCTGCTGCGTCTCTACTTGGCACGTGTGACTTGCCCTTGATCTCTGATGACCTGGAGTGTTTATCCTCGGAGTTGCCATGGCCTGGAATTCTGCCTCCTGACCCCTGGTGCTCATCTCACCCTTTGTCCACAGTAAAATGACTCTCTTTCTGGAGCCCAGCCCATTCTTGGTCATGTGGGTGTGTGGGAGCTGTCTTGTAAGAGAGACTCCAAGAGATACAGCTGTTTCAGTTATATTACCGAGCTCTCCAAAGGCAAAGTGCACAATTCGCTTAGGGTCTTAGAAATACAGCTTTGCACATTTAAAAAAAGTCTTCCTATGTATTTCTCTCCATTTTAGGGAGCATAGCAGTCCTGCTCCTAACATTTTTGTGGCCCGGGAGAAGAGTAAGAATGGAGGCCCACATATTGAAGTCTAAAGACTTAAGAGTATAAATCAAGTGAACATGTTCTAGAAAACATATCTTTTCCTTTTATTTATAACAAATTTTCTATTTTTAAAATTTTAGCCTTTTAATTTTTCTGAACTTATTTTATATTTTTATCATATCTTGGATTGTTTTCAACCTCAGTAATCTAAAGTATAAAATAAAATATAGTTTTATTAACCGTATACAAAATTTGAACACATTTAAAAAATAAATGAAAATAAATGTAAGTATTGAAAAGTAGAATCTTTTTTAAATCTTCAGACTACTTTTTTCTAAAATATTTAAAAAGATATACAGAAATTAAGAACTAAAATTCACATTGTAATTAATGAATATCATAAATTATAATCAATTTTTAAAATAAAGCTGGCATTTAAATTTTCTGAATGTAAATTAAATCATTTCAATTTATCTGTAAAAATAAAACTATTACTACTTCTAGTGTTCAATGTCCATCTAGTTGCCAATGTAAAGAAAAGATAATTTTGCTTCATGCATGTTATGTCTAGATCCTTAGGTATAGTTTAAGAGTATAAACTTACATATGTATAATATAAGAGTAACAGGAACTATTTAATGTGGAAGAATGTTCCTCATTTTCCACATGCAACTGTTGTGAGTGGTGTGCTAATTTGTGAATGCCGCCAGAACCTCAATTTGGAATGTGAAGAAAAGGAAGACAATGGATGCTCAGTAGCAGTGGGAAATGATATACTTCATTATGCAAGAATATATTAATTCACAATATCGGAGAAGTTTATGACACATTATTTAATTTGTTTTTCCCTTACTTAAATACTTTTGGCTGCTCGTGTCCTTCTTGCACTCTGAAGCCTTGTCAGTCACTGAAATGGGCAGTGGCATAGCCCCTAAACCTTCATGGCATTTGGATACAGTTGTCATTTCTTTCAAAGACAGGGCAAGAATGTAAAGAGTTTCCCTGGGGTTTGAATGGCATTAGTAATGAGGGCGCATATTTAAGATTATGGCTTGTGCTGAAATTTGGAGTCTTGGATCCCAAGAGACAGAGATACCCAAGTATTCCTTAGTGAATCCTTTTGCTTGGGTTTAAGGCCTTAGGTGCCATCAAGAGACTGAGTTTCAAAGGGTGGGTGTCAGTGTCTTGCCTTGCATTGTGCCAGCCAGCACTTTTCCTTTGGACACTCAGGTCTTGTGCTCCTGCTCACGCACCATACCAGATTCTCTCTCCAGTTTCTGGGCTTTTCTCTGAGGCTGTTCCTGCCTGACATTTGGCTTTCTCTGGACTTTTCTAGCAGACATATTTTTGAGGGACCTGAATATCATTGTCACCGTTCAAATCTTTTCTTATAGAAATGTGGTTAGAACATTTTTGCTTGTCCCGAAACATCCCATGATGGTGAAAGATGCTTTTTCTTAGGGTTTTTGAGAAGACCCCAAATACTTCCAGGAGAGTTGCCTAAATCCACACACTGGTCCAGCACCATCCCTGTTCTAGCCTACAAAAAAGCATCCTGTTATGTTTAAATTATCGTCTTTCTAAGTAGTGTCTTCTCAACACTGGCGGTCTAAAAAATGACAACATATTCCAGATATTTAATGTGCTTTGAAGATGGGCAGATATTGTGAGAGCGTACTGGTCTACTCCCTGGTTCTTCAACTGATCTTACTACTTGCACATAGGAGGTTGTCACCAAGCCTGTGTAAAAACAGACCATTTCTCCTTCTTGGCCAACACCCCTGCTTTCTAGTCTTCGGCATCTCTAAGAAGGTCTCTCTCCCCAGCTTGTCCGTAGCCACGCAGAGCAGAGCCCACTCAGATAATTTATGATCAAAGTAGAGAATTTGGGAGCTCAGGTGATTTCTGCTGAGACCAGGCCTTTATTTTCTGGGTATTGCTCAACCCTTCTGAATCTCTCATTTGTTCTAAACTCTGATCCTAGTTCTTCTTCTTTATCCACCTGCTTGCCTCAGAATGAGAGATCAGCCACTTTGACACCAGGACCATCTTTTCAGTTCAGTCCCTGAAGTCCCTGTGGTTAGCGTCACACCTCCAGTGGCCCCTTTCCCCTTTCACTTACCCCACGCTCCATACTGAAATTTTCATGATGGTCAAGGGCAGACCTTGAATCCTAGCTCCACCGCTTGCTAAAATGTGGCTTTGGAAGACTTTGGAAAACTTATCCAACCTCTCTGAGCTGTCAGTTTCCTCATTTATAAAATGGGGATTATAATGCCTACCTCGTTAGGGTGGTGGGAGGGATTCAATGAAATAATGCAGGTAGAGCTCTTGGCAGAGAAATGGTAACTACCGTCACTTACAAATCCTTCCTTTTTGTTTGTCTTCAGGTTGTTTCACAGCTTTACCTGAATATTGGCTCAATGGAAGGAAGAGAATTAAAAAGGAATTTCAAAGCTAAACAACAGAACCAACAATTTTGCAATAACCTGCAGGGTATTACTTGAACACAGAAAAACAGGGTGCCTCCTCAGAGATACACGGCCTTAAGAAAGAAGGGGCTACTTTTGTGGCTGTTATCAAAACTTAATGAAACAAATATTGTTCTTCTCTCCAGGTATGGGTTTTGGCACTATTTCCATTTTCAGTAGAGTTGAAGTTATTAATAGAACACTATCCTTATAAAATACTAACAAGCAATTCCCCACCAAATCCCGAAAACAGAACAATTCAAACCCAGTCCATCAGGCTCTCATGCTGTCACTGCTCTTCCCCCACCCGTAGACCCTCCCCATCTCCCCCCCCCAACCCCCAGCTATTATTAGGCAGGGCAGTATGGGGGGGCAGGTGGTGTGAGGAACAGGGGCTGCTCACACGTGGTTTCCGCAGTAAAAGAGGTTGTACTTTGCTTAGGAGGAAGCACTACTTCAGGTCCTGCATGCCATTTACCAACCAAAACCAAACCACCCAACCAACCAGCCAAACAACTCCCCAACTGCCCGCCGCTCCCCCCATTCCCACCAGGAATTCGTACATTAAAGGAAACAGAACTGGAGACAAATGAGAAGAAAATAAAACATCTATTCCAAAGCATCTGATGCCCTCATGAGCAGAAAAATGACCCCTTCCTAGAATTAAAATAAGAGAAGCTTGTTTTTAGCATGTTGATTGGCTTTCTCCGCTTGCTTCCTCTAAGGTTTGCTGGGTCTGCCTGGAAGTTCTCAGAGTGGTCCCTGCCTCCTGCTTTTAATCCTGCTCTTCTCAGGCTGCAGCCCTCTTTCTCTAGCTCTCCAGGAATCTGCTGGCTCGAGGTCTGGCTGGACTTTCTGTCCCTCCTGAGACTTTTCTTCCTCCTGCGGCCTTTTCATTATCCTCTGAATTTTTTTCAGTTAAATTTCCAACTGCATAGAAGCAAGAACCATGTCTTGTATTTTTAAAATGCCACATCCCTTACAGGGCCTGGTTATAGTTCTGGGTACATGGTAGGATGTATATTGAATACATTTTATCTGATGGTTCCAAGACCTTCTTTTTTTTTTTTTTTAAATTTTATTTTTATTCTTTGCCCAAGGGGTACAGGTCTGAGAGTCATCAGGCTTACATCTTTCACAGCCAAGTCTTTTATCCCTTTCAAAATATGATTAATGAGTCTTCAAGAAAAACTGCTTCCTTTGTGTTTTGAAACGTCTCCTGTGATTCTGGGATTAGGGCAGGGCAGCCTCGGACAGTGAACATTCGCTGTCTTTTCAGGTCCAGAGGGAAGGCGGATAGGTGCGACTGAAACCTGTCTGGAGGAGTGAGGATGGTAGAAACATCAAACTGGAAAAGCAATCCAAAACATCGTGGAGCCTTTGCTGTGACTCCCGAATGTACCAGACAACAACGTTAAATTCCCATGACACTAAACAAGCAAAGCTTCTGGAACATAATCGCTTTTGGCTTGCCTGTTTTTCTCAATTCCACAAAGAAAACACCACGTAAGTGGACAGCAGTGTGGTGGCTAAAGGAAAAAGGAAAGCCCTAAACTCAGGAGGCCGTGAGTGTGTGATGACCTTTAGTTACTTTCTTCTGTTTATCTGCTGCTGTTTGTGATTCAGGAAAGACAGCTCTTCACGTTGTCTCTGCAAAACCTGCAGGAGTTTCTCTTTCCATTTTTAAAAGGCTCTCAGCAGATGCTATCTTCTGGAAAACAAAACAAAACAAAAAAGTGTAAACCCACAGATGGTCCTCCCTCCCTGTACCGACCCAGCACACTCAGAAGTCAGAAAAAGAGCAGTTCTTTCCTTTCATTTCTCTGTTGTCCAGCTCTGGGTGTGTGCTTACGTCTCGGAGAGCTGTCTTATTTTAGGGTATTTACATGATGTTCTTTGCACATTCACATTAGAGACCATAGATAGGGAAGGTTTTACTAATTACAACATGAATCATTACAGCGGCTACACAACAGAGGCTGTTGATAGATGGTTTATTGAAAAGGAAACGCTCTATCATCATTTTCTATTCTCTTGGCAGAAATGCCATTTGTATGAGGCAAGCAGGCTTGGTTAGCTCGGTTACTGATTTCATCCTCCCTACTTTTCCTTCCTTCTTGCCTTCTTTCTGTTTTTTCCCCCTCTCTTCTCAGCCTGCTCTGCAAAGATTCGAAAGCATAATGACCCGTACTTGCCCACTGAATATAGGAAGCAGGGCATGGGCATGGGTCTGCTGCTTTTGTTAACATCAACTTCCAGAGCTTTGCTTTAGCTTCTGGACATGTAACCAGATTTTAAAAAAAGTTTCATTTCCGTGTTTACACCATTCAGTACAACTCTCCGTAGTGTCTGATTCATTTTGTCACATAGATTTTTCCTCACATTTAAACATGCATTTCCCCCCACTCCTTATTGTATTAAATTTCATTGCTCCTTAGTTCTTGCTGATGATTCTTTTCAGGAATGGCGTAATATTAAATAACAAGAAATTCCTGGGAAATAATCTGACATTTATAAGACATGTTTTGATTTCGCAAGGGAATGAATATGATTTTTTTCAGTGCCTGCCCAACTATTTGAGAGAAATCAGAAAGTGGGAGCTAGATAGAGGTTAATACGTGTCCGCATATGTAATGAGGAATATTAAGTAATCATTTCTAAAGCACCTGGCTATTTGCCTACTGTGAGGCAGACGATAATAATGTCTCTGTAATATCATATTAGTAATATTGTCAATAATACTAGACGGAGTTGTGAACACCGTTGGTTTTGAAACCAACTTTGAAACCCAAGTGTAATAAGAATAGAGCAACTAAGAGACCGAAGGACCCACAAAACAGGTCTAACTTAGAGTGAGGGAAGGACCCGCGGCTGTTCAGCTTGCAGGAGAAGAGATCAAAATAGGATATGAAAAAGGGAGCAGACTCTGTCCATTATCCCTCAAGGCCTTCTAGAAATAGTCTAGCAGAGGTTGGGTGACTAAGCTTCAGGAATGTTACAAACAGAATTCTTTCACTGGGTGACAGCATGGGCAGATGGTATCTGTGGTCTGTCCATTCGAAGTGGAGAGAATTCTGGAGTGGAAGGGGGTGGGAGGGATGGGGTGGCTGGGTGACGGACACTGGGGAGGGTATGTGTTGTGGTGAGCACTGTGTGTTGTGTAAGACCGATGAATCACAGACCTGTCCCCCTGAAATTATATGCTAATTAAAAAAAAAAGAAAAATCGTTTGAGATAAAAAAAAAAAAGAAATGGAGAGAATTCAAATTGCTTAGTTGACAAAGGCACAGGATGTCATTGGGGCAGATGTTGGAAGTCTGGCACGGAGCTTCTCTGGTGGCTTGGGGCTCTCACCCCATTTCATGCAGTGGTTCCCCTTGCTTCCTGTTTGCTGTGAGCTGTGAGGCTGTGGTCCCCGGTCATTGTCAGGGAAGTCTGCAAGCATGCACCGGAAGAGTGGGCTGCTGGAGCCTGCCAGAAGCACCAGGCTGCTCTTGGCAAGTCGGGGTTGAATATTTTGTTTTGTCAACCGACACGGGAATTTGTTGATTGTTACCAGGCCTATTTTATTCTTCCACTAGGATCACAACAGTTTTCCTCTCTAATTTTAGAGAAGTTAGGAGGGTAGAAGGTAGACGTGTTTGTGGATATTGTCAGGGAATGCTCTTATCAAAGCTACAGACCCTCTCCTCGAGGCCCAGAGCACAGCGTGAGCGGAATACCAAGCATCAGTTAAAATCTGTGTGTCATCCAGGGAGTGAGCTGTCATGGAGATTTTCACTGTATTGTCACAAAGGCCTCATAGAGACAGCCTGGTCTTGGAATGGCTTTGGTGTAGCAAGCTCTGAGGAAGAAAAGAAAAGGCCGGTGTGAGCTTCAAAGAGGGAGAGAAATGTATGAGAACTACATGGATGTATGGAGAGGAGGAGGAGAGAAATCATTGCAGGACGGGAATTTGAAACATGGAAATTGTTTGAAAGAAAAAGTAGATGTTCTTTGGATGCTAACAGATCAAAGAACTGGAAAATGAGATTGACTTATAGAAACAGAGATCCCTATTGACTAAGTAAGAGGAAAAGCAATGGAGGTAATTCTGTCTCGTCTAAAATAGGAGTCAGCCCCTCTTCCTGCCATGCCTTGTCTTCCTGTGAAACAAGGCTCTCCTTTGATGACACGTGTTCTTCAACCAACCCCCAAGCCAAGCTCTGGAGGTAGGCGCTCGTTCCAATAGGAACCAGATAGGTCAATCACACTGATACATACTTGAAGTAGACTTAATTTTTTTGCCCCCAAATCAGTTAAAGGATGGTTTTGTACCCCAAATTTTATTTTAGTAGAAATCAGAAAGCTTAAGAGGTCCATGGAAAAAGACAGAAATCTTTTGCTTTCATTTCTTTTTTTTTTTTTAAGATTTTATTTATTTATTTATTTGACACAGAGAGAGAGATCACAAGTAGGCAGAGAGGCAGGCAGAAAGAGAGAGGAGGAAGCAGGCTCCCCGCTGAGCAGGGAGCCCTATCCGGAGCTCGATCCCAGGACCCTGAGATCATGACCTGAGCCGAAGGCAGGGGCTTTAACCCACTGAGCCACCCAGGCGCCCTTTTGCTTTCATTTCAACAAAATTTGATTTGAAACCTAAGAACCTAGAGATAGTTTTTAAAAACCGACAACGGTAAACCACAATAAAACCCCTGTGACTGATATATTCAGGCTAAGCCAGAGACCAGTCCAGTCCCAGTTTGTCGAAGGGGAAAGAGAAGTCATGCTTGTGAAGTCACAGCAATTGGCTTGGGCACTGGACTGAGCACGTGGTATCTGCAATTTCATTTCTTCACCTTGACCTTGAAATTAGGTGTTAATATGGATGTTATGCAAAAGAGGAAAATATGGTTTTGTCACTTCCTCATTGCCACTGCCTGGATGCTCCGGCTCTCACTGAGGGGGTAAGAGGGCGGGAGGTCTGTAAGCCGGGCATCCTGCCAAGCTGTCCTGCCATCCCGAGACTTCGCCCGGTGGCTTCGGACGGGGCACCTGAGGAAGCTTGGTTAAGCAGCCAGACAGTGGGACGTCTCCCCTGACCCTCTACTGACTCCAGTTAAGCAGCTGTTTTTCTAGGGATGGAGTGTCCCTGTGGGAGCAGCGTGGAGCTGATGTCTCCTCCCTGTGAGGTCTTATTTTAGAATGCTGTTCGGGGCTGAGTCGTGTCCTCCGCAAACCCCAATTCGTATTTTGAAGCCCTACCCCCCGTGTGACCATATTTGGACATAGGGTTGGTGAGGAGGTTGAAGGAGGTCATAAGGGTGAAGTCTTAATCCAATTGGACTAGTGTCCTTTTAAGAGGAGGAAGAGACATGAGAGATTTCTTTCTCTGCCTGTGCACGGAGCAGAGGCCGTGTGAGGGCAAAGAAGGAGCGCGGCATCTTCAAGCCAAGAGGAGAGCCTTACCAGAAACCAACCAACACTCGCGGCACCTCGGCCTTGGGCTTCCAGCCTCCAGAACTGTGAGAAAAATTTCTGTTGTTTAAGCTACCCAGTCTGCAGTATTTGGCTATAGCCACCTGAGCAGACTAATACAGGTGGCTTCTCCCAAAAGCTGAATCTGAAACAAGGGTTTGAGTGCAAGTCGATACTTGGAGATGCGATCCCAGGAGCACTGTGAGACATGGAGGAGGTGAGACAAAGAGGAGGAAAACCAGTGAGGGGAACTGGGATTGTGAGGAATCAGGCAGCTTCTGAAAGACAGCAGAACACACCTCAGAATCTTCCTTCTGCCCGGTATTATCCACCGGCTCCTGCCCCTCATTCGTTGAGGGTTCCTCCTGGGGCAACCCCCCCGCCTGCCAAGCTTCTCCCCCATCAGAGATGCTGGCACAAGCAGAGTCTGCAGGAGCTGGAGAGAAATGTTCACTGTGAGGCATTTAATTTCACTGTGTGGCTCTGAAGGCACCTTGCTAAAAAAAAAAAAAAATAGAATGTAGTCATTTTTTAAAACTACAGATTCAAATTTTAGACAGTATTGATGGACTCCTGGCTCCATAACTTAGAAAATTGGTACATGTCCTCCAGCTTTCTCCTGTCCTCTGGTTTTTAGTATTACTCGTGTTATAATCTTTCTATTGTTAAGGTTCTTGAAATCTATATTTTGCTTCAACCTAGTTCTATTTATTTGTTTGTTTATTCGTGGAGATATAATTGACATGTACCATTGTATTAGTTTTATGTGTACAACATAATGATTTGATATATGTATATATTGCATAATGACCATCACAGTGAGTTTCGGGAACATCCATCACCTCGCACGAAGCACTGATTAACAAGAGAGGGAGAACTCTCTTAGCTTTTTTTCTTCTCTGATGCAAAGAAGCTGGGCTGTGAGGGCGTTTTCAAGTCTCAGGGTGAAGGTCCCCACTATGGATTAGGCACAGGAGTGTTAATTTTTCCTGCATTGCCATTTCCTGATGCACATCAGCTGTGGTGATTCACCAGGTGAGTTAGTCCCTTTGTAATTTTTTTTTTTTAAGATTTATTTATTTGAGAGAGAGAGAGATCACAAGTAGGCAGAGAGAGAGGAGGAAGCAGGCTCCCCGCTGAGCAGGGAGCCTGATGCGGGCCTCGATCCCAGGACCCTGAGATCATGACCTGAGCGGAAGGCAGAGGCTTTAACCCACTGAGCCACCCAGGCGCCCCCTTTATAATTTGCTTACTGCAGACACAGGGTCTCCTCGGAGCCAGACTGATGCTTGTCTGGTCCTTCCTCAGGCTCTTCCGTGGACCAGCTGGCCCCTTTACTTGTCTAAAAAGTTTTTTTGATTTTTGTTTTTTTGTTTTAGAAAAATTGGTTACAAATACCTTGATTTGTATTTTTTTTAAGCAGGAGAAGAAGGAAAAAATATAATTTCCGAAGGCAATATTTAGGAAAAATGTCCTTTCTGAAAGTTGATGATTGTGTTTTTATTGGTCTCATGTTAGAGTTAAAAATGATTTTTCAGGGTTGTTGGGAATAGACTGATGGGCATTTTCAAGACTGTCGTGTCTCCTTTTCTGAGCCTCCTAAGAAAAAGTTAAATAGAAATAAGTTTTGCCAGGTCTGAAATCATTCCCATTTAGAAGAATGTGGAGTTTTAAACAGGTTCTTTCCTGATCCACGATTCTATAGTAAATTCTTCCAACTTTCCAACGTAAACTTTTATTTTTAGAAAAAGCGGGAAGGAAGAGGTATTGTAAATAATTTTTTGTAATTTCTTTGGTGATTCCTAGACTGAGTCTTTTCTATTTTCTTTAACAACTCATTTGACATACTGACAATAAAAATTCTTTTATTTTTTCTGTTAAAGATCTTTGTCTCACTTAAAAAAACATGATGAACAATGTTCATATGATCTTAGATAATTCTGTTATGTCAATAAATAATTTTTCATTTAGATTTGAGTATTCTGGAATAAGCTACCCTTAAGTCTTCATCTCTGCTTAAAAAATATTCTAAAGGCCAGCACATATTGAGATTGTCACGTTGCCTTATTTGATTTTTTCCATTTCTTTTTTTTTGGAAAGCATTTAATTTCACTGTGTATTCTATCTATTTAAACTGTGGTTTTAAATGGCTATAGGAACAACTTCTTTGAGATTTACTACTCATTTCTTTTTTCTTAAACGACTTTGTTTTATCTGTTTTTAACAACTTAAATATAAAAGTGAAACCTGCACCTTGTTCCATAAGGAATCACCTTTTGGGCTTAGGAGTGATTCCCTCCATTATTCCTTGCCCTTCCTCTTTCATTCTTACCCTTCCCTTCTGTCTCTCCTCCTCTGCATTGATACTTGTTCATTCTGGAGTTGTCATTTATAATGAATTGCTTTGCAACTGACTGGATTGACTGTATAACTTCCATTGACCATATCATCCTTAATTTGATATTACAACGGGCCAATACTTCGATGTATAATACAGACAGTGCTATGAAACTGAGAATATTAGGTCCATCATTGGCAAAAATTAAGAATCAGTTCTAGGAAAAAGTTAATTTTTGCATGCTGTAATCATGTTGCTTTGATTAGGTATTTTCTTGTGGCTCCTTTTTCCCATAATTCCTCCCAGCCAGCATGAATGTTTAACCCAGCACAGGAGCTCCTCTCCTTTGGACCTCACTTCTCATTAAGCCCAACCTTCATTCTTCTCAAGAGATGGATTACAAAAGGAGCAGATTTAAAATTCACTGCCTGGTCATGAATAAACATGGTAAAAAGAAATGTTGAGGTAAAGTTATATTACCAAATGTTCGCTTAAAAAAACTCATCATTTTGCTCCCATGGGAACTTCTTTATTAAATTTATTTTAGCAAATAATGTCATTCATAAAAAAAAGATATCTACCCAAGGGCCTTAATAAAATGGAAGCGCCAACACACAGGATTTTATGTCATGTAAATAACAGC
Organism: Ailurus styani; assembly: GCA_002007465.1. Classification (NCBI taxonomy): domain Eukaryota; kingdom Metazoa; phylum Chordata; class Mammalia; order Carnivora; family Ailuridae; genus Ailurus; species Ailurus styani. Next base: position 2,734,404 of record LNAC01000040.1, read on the forward strand.
ACTGAGAAGTGAACAGGAAAGCCCACTTGCTTCTTGCTGACTCTGGCTATTTGGTTTTCCAGCACTTTCCCTCTAGTTCTGTGCACGCACATGCAGAAAGCACAGGCACTCATTAAAATTTCATTTATTTTCATTTCCTGGTGGTTTTTCTTTATCACAGTGCTTATTTAAAATAAGCGATGTTAATGGCAGCCTACTTCTCTTTCGTTCTATCCTCCTCCCCAATCTTTATTTCCAGTGTAACAGGATCTTGTTCTTCTGTGTAAATAGTAGGGGAGATTGCAATGGGGACGTGACTGGAGTTGGTCAGTTCTCACTGTGGCTCCGGGTGAAAGACAGCCGTCAGCTACAGTGGCCTATGCAGCCGCAAGAAAATCACTGCCCGGTGCCCTTGTACGAAAAAATAAGCTCTCTTGCTCTTTCTAGCTTCTTTCGAACTTTCCCAAGCAAATGACCAGGAAGGGCAGAATAGCAGACTATTGAAAAGCCGAATGTCTGGAGTTAGAGCGGGGGTTAAATGCTGATTCTGCCGGGTGGCAGTCAGGAGATCCCTTAGACTGACTGAGCCTCCTCACCTACCACATGGCTGTTTGTGAGGACAAAATAATGACTGAAGTAATTGCTACCACAGAATACAACTTCAGTAAAATGTATTTCTTAACTTTTGTTGTCTTAGAATACTAACTTGTGTTTGCAAGCCATTTTATTATTTTTACAGTATGCCACACCCTTTCAATTCCCACTAGATTCCTACCTTTGAAGGAGTCTTATTATCTACATTTAACAACTATAGTTAATTTTTGTGCATTTGTGATTAGAAAAACGTTCTTCAGTTGATACTAAATACAAGTAGCCATCCATTCTCTCAGTGTACTAAATGCTGGGTCCAAGCTGCGTATAAAGGCTGGTGGATTCAGTAAGGGCAGAAGACTTCTTGGGGACGGGAATGCGTATTTAGAATTCTGAGAATCCATCAAGTTTCCTCCTCTTGTCCTCTTGCCGGATCAGACCAGGAGTCCAAAGACCTGCATATTAGATTCACCTCTGACGCCAACTCACCGTTAACCTTCTGGAATCTCAGTCTCTGTTGATCAGGTTAGCTTTCCAAGAGAACTGCTTCAATCTTGTGTTTCTACTGCTTAAAAACCTCCATTGCTCATTGAATAAAGTCTAAACTCCATACTTGACATTCATGGCCCTAGCCGGTTTTCCCAACTTTGTCTGCTGTGGTGTCATTTTTCCTTAAAGCCTTCCCAGGTTCCTTTGTCCTGGCCCGTCCTAAACTCCCTTCTCTATCTCTGCCATTGCACTGCTTCCCATGCAGCTGCAGAAGGCTTAGGTGTGATGTTCCTTTTCACATTCCCTCGGAAACCCCCATCCATCGATCATTTGCCACTAGTCCTAATAATTTTCCCTGACTAAAATCCTTTAATGCATTCTCTGCTTTCTCTCTGGATTCTGAGCACTAGGTTGAGCCTCCTTTGTATTTTGCTCAGGCAGTTGCAGTAACCTGCTAATGCTTTTGGACTTGCGTGCTCCCTTTAAATCTGTTCTCCATCCAGCCGGCAGGAGGAGCTCTCTAAAATACCATTAGGATTGTGTCATGCTCTTGTCTACAATCCTTCTGTGCTTTTCCATGAGTTTATGGGAAATAACCCAAAGTTTTTCATTTGTATTTATTTATTTATTTATTTTTTATTATTTTTATTAACACATAATGTATTATTTGCTTCAGGGTTACAGGTCTGTGAATCATCAGTTTTACAAAATTCACAGCACTCACCATAGCACATTACCCCCCAATGTCCATTACCCAGCCACCCCAGCCACCCCCC